>CAJVPL010000660.1:0-21688 GCA_910591945.1 Ambispora gerdemannii | reverse complement strand
GATATTGTAGTGGAAAAAGAGTGCCTTTATACTTATCTTTATAGGCCTGAACTTTTTTGTCCAAATCAGTCATATTATGTGGAATGCTAAATCCACTTTCTTTTAGTCTCCGATAATTCTTCAATGACGAGATATTCGAATCTCGTCATTTTCCATTTTTTTAGTGAGTCACTGTATCTCTTTAATGCTCTAATCTTAACTCCAGCCTTAAAATCAATCTTTAACATTATCTGAATGCGAAGAATTTTTCCGGGTGCTCTTGGAATAGTTTTTTTTCGCGTGTTTGAAATTTGATTGGTTAATTATAATTATATTTAACATGATAATTTTGAATATCATGTGATGAACACATATACACGTGATTAGTGACTATCGTTGACGGCGACAAATAGATTCACCCTAAATATTTAATATTATATACTATATAATTATCTTAGATAAAGATTAAAATTAGTTATTAATATTAGATTTATATTTGAATTTAACTAATTTTTAAATAATTAATTAGTTTTAATAAAATTAATTATATTTATTAATATAATTAAATTATATTTAGATATAATTTTCAAGTAATTTTTAAAATTGATTAAAAATAATACTAATTTTAATTTCTATAAAAATTAATAGAAATATATTTTTTATAAATTAATAAACTTTTATATTAAATATTTTATATTCATTAAAGTTTATACAAATAATATAACTTAATTTATATTAATTTATTGAATTCAAAAATAATAAAAAACAAAGAATTTAATAACAAACTAAAATTAATAAAATTAAATTTTTATTAATAATATATTATTAATCTTTTTATTCTTATTATAATTATATATAATTAAAAAAAATAAAATAAGTAATTATAGAAATATATAACTGTAAATAAACATTATTTAAAGAAATTTAATTGTATAATAAAAAATATATTAAGAATAAAATCTTTAATTACAAAAAATCAACATATATAAATATTTATTTTAATTAATAAATATTAAATTAGATAAGTAATTAACTTTATAATTTAGTTATTATCTAATTAAAATTATCATTTATAAATAAAGATCTTATATTAATATTAATATAAATACTATAATTCATAATATTTAAAGTTATTAAATATTTGTATTTTATAAATATATAAAAATCTTTACTAAGAAATAAATACAAAATATATTTATAAATAAAATAGAATAGATTCTTCCTGAATATATTTATAGATTAAATTTTGTATTTACTTTTTAATAAAAAAGTTTATATATTTTATATATATAAATATTTGATAACTTTAGATATTATATACTATATTCAATAATATTTACATATAGTTAAAAGCAAATATATGACTAAAAATTTTTAAACTTTTCAATATTCATAAAAATTAATTATAATAAGCAGAAACTACAAGAATTTTGACTAATGTAAGATTATATTTTCAGACAAAAGTATATTTTATCTAAATTAATTATTATTTAAGACCTGGTAGTTTTTTGGATAAAGTAAACTATTTGATCTGTAAAATTTTCATTAAAGATTAATATATGTAATCATTTTCTGCTTTGAACTTTTTAGTAAATAATTTGATACCTCGAGAGAAAATTCTTTTGAATTTAGGTTCATTTGGTTTTCAAGTAGTTATTTATTTCTCGTATTTCAAAACCAATTTTTATCCTTTTATTTATCTAGATTCGTTTATCACTTAACGAGTTGTTTTGCTTCCAGCAGAATCTCAACACTGATTTATGATTACAATATATATTGAATAAAGTTGAAAATCGCAACTGAATATAATTTGGTTATATTAAACTAGTTTTAAAGTAGTTTCTGAAATTGGTTAACCAGCTCTAATCTGGACCAAAAATTGTGGAGCAAAATTGCACAAAATTGCCATCATTTGAAAATCAAATTTGTATTTTTATGCTGATTAAGTAAAATAAAAAGCTTGAATATCAAGGATTTTTTAATAAAAATTTTCAAGCCATTTAGTTAAACATTAGGAAACTTTACTTCATCGGAAATGCAAATTTGGGGTTTATTTGTGAATTGCCAATTAAATTACTCAATTGTCTCCAGGAAGTACATTTTGAATCTGTGTGCTCATCCTTTAACGCGCGTTCACACATGTTCTCAATCCTGGTATCACATTGCATTTAACGTTAATTTAGTTTTTTTTTACATAATATTTGAGTATAAATAATAATATTTATTTACTAAAGTTGCTCACAATGGTCAAAAAGAAATAATAGCGACTGAAGATTTTTGATTTATTTAAGAAAACTAAAAATAGTATACAATGATTTTAGATAGTCAGAACTATTCTACAAGAGTCCAGCTCTTATTTCCGATACCTTAAAAAGTCTATTTGCCAGTATTAACAGGAAAGAAAACATATGGGATATCAAAAAGCTAGACTACAGTTCACAAAGTAATAGCATCCATGTTGTGTACAATTCAAATAGTAACTTTATTAAGTAATTTTTGTAGTTGTAATGGTTTTTGGTGCTAAAGATATAGGAATAATTGTAATCATTTTTTTAGAGTTCAAGAAGTAAAAGTAAAAGTAATTGTTTTTGTAATCATAACTGTTTTTGGTGCTGAAGATATAGAAGTAGAAGTAATTGTTTTCCGTGCAGAAGTTGTAGAAGTAGAAGTAAAAGTAATCGTAATTGGTCCAGAAGCACCTTAATGTGAACATCTCGATCTGTGGCAGTATCTAAACAAATTTAAAAGTATTTTTTTTAATAAGCAATCATTAAATCTATAAATTTAGTAAAAATAATAAATACCACAATGATCGAAGTTCCACATTTATTAACCAGCGGCACAACAGTACACACTAATTCAGCACCGCATAAAGTTAATGCAAATTTATCACCAATACATTGCGCGAATTGTTTGTTAACGCAAGGATTAACTTGAGTAGCAGGATCACAAGGCAAATCAATAGTTGAGCTTTCAAAATCTTTATTCAAAGCGATATGGTGCATAATATCTAAAGTCATCAAATATTGTATTTTATAAAATGTATAAACTTTTCAACTAAGAAGTAAATACAAAACTTAATCTGTGAATATGATAGAATAGTCCCTTTATGAGCATATTTACGGATTAAATTTTGTATTTGCTTCTTAGTTGAGAAGTTTATATATTTTATAAAATACAAACGTTTGATGACTTTAGATATTATGCACTATATAAAGATTAATACTATATTTCAAAAATTTTTCTGTAAATAAATTTGATAAATTAATAACAGTAATACATGTAAGAAATTTTATAAACTATAGGATCCAAATCCAATTAGTCGCATTACAAATAAATTAACGCTAATTTAAATGTTGATTTTCCTGAAAATGAATACATTATGGTTAAAGTTAAGCGAAAATCTTATGCAAAAACATTAAGTATATTGTGTTTGATCTTTCCTGTCAAACTGTAAGAACTAAAATGATATATCAAATGACTCCAACAATGTTTTCTATAAAAGCAAATTATACTGCTTTACTTTGAAATGTTTCACATGAGCAAAGCAAATTGTGTTAATATTCGCTTTTCAAAGCACAAGCTACAAAATTTGCACATTCACATATGAATTAAGAAAAAATGATTTAATTATGCTGAATACGTATACTCAACTTTAGATATTATTTAGCAATTTAACAGTATTATAGAGAGAAAGTATAATTCTATAATAAATTGTAATTTCTTGTTCTATTATTAAGAAATGTGTAATATCATAATTTACTAAAGAAAATCTTGCTACTTAATTTAACTTCAAAAATTGCACCGTGTATTTGAATAATTCATATTAAATTAAGTTTAAATTTTCTACAGTGGAGGATAATTTAAACAGTGCTACATGGTATATCGTGTAAAACATCTAAATTCATCAAACATTTATATTTTATGAAATGCATACATTTTATAAATACAAACGTTTGATGACTTTAGATGCTATGCACCATATGTATGTCCTTTCCAAGTTAAAAATATTATTCTTTTATGAGAATATTTTTCATTAATTAGGGAAGCTTGCAAATTCACTAGAAAGAAAGTAGAGATTGGAACCGGGTTAGGTACAGCTGGATTACCCATGGGTGGGTCAGATATCCAGGTTGTGATCGTAGCTACCCAGATGGATGTGGGTGGGTAAACCGTCGGTTAGTTCCAGCATCGAATTCAGAATCTGAATTTGTTAATATAGAATGCAATTTGCTAAATCAGGTTGAATCCAGGAAATCAAATTACCTCTAGAAGAACCTGCTTGGTACCTAAACTAGCGAGCAAATTATTTGTTAAGTCAGATGGTTTATAATTGTCTAATAAAATTTATTGAAATAGTAAGCACAAATAATTTGAATCACGGGTTGTGTACAACAGGTAAAATTCTTACCTGGGGGTAACCCGTGATTTCAACTGTCGGGTAACCCGGGGTTGTTTTTTTTTAGAAGAGTTCAATCTCTACTAGGAAGTTTGTTGGAGAAAGTGCTATCTTTGAACTCTAAAGTTTTACATGATGCACAACATTTAACCTCATCCACAGATTGTATTTTATAAATTCAATAAATACAAAATTTAATCTGTGAATATGATCAAGAAATGCAGTTAAGAAATTTATTGATGGTTATCAATAACGATAAGTGTGATGTTTGAAAAATTTGTTAAAAATGATTTTAGATCCTGTCTATATATGAAGGTGAACGCGATTTATATTATCATTATATGTGACACTCTGTTGGACTTTTTTGCATAAACTTAACAGCGGCTTAAAAGTTATTGTTACTTATGTAACTCTTTGAATTGACTGATCAAATTGGTTGCAGGTTGTAAATTTTTACATTAATATATTTGAAACTTGTTTTACTGTCTGTAAATAGAAGTAATTACACTAATCAGACAATATTCCTACATAGAGAAGAGAAGGGTAATATGTTTCAAATAATAAAAACTATTTGAGCTTCTTTACAACTTTCGCTTATGTCACTCTTTCCGTTGCTTTGACCACCACTAGCCCTGTTAAAATGAGGTGATTTTAATGGAAGCGGTAATGGAAACGGAAACGTAAGTAGCTAAAATGGCAATCGCAATGATAACGACAACGTAGGTAGCTATAATAGCAACGATGATGGTAACTACAACTGGGATTATATTAATGGAAATATAATGATAACGATAACTGGAGTTATTTTAATGGAACCACAATGATAACGAAAACGTAGGCAGCTATAATGACATTCGCAATTGTAACGATAACGGGAGTGATTTTAATGGTAACTATAATGGTAACGACAACGAAATTAACTTCAACAACTAACAAGATTATTTCAAATGGTAATGGCAACTGAGATACCTGTAATGACAACTAAGCTTCAATAAAAAATTTAATCGTATTTTGTAATCGATATAATGATAATTTGTTAATAACGAATACTACAAGTCTAATTCTGAGAAAACATTTAAAGTCCCATCTCTACCAATTTACTGCAAATTCTTTTTAAGTAAGTGAGTTGTATCAAATAGTTGCGTAATAGAAATAATAGCGATGGTATTTATCGTTATCGTTATGTACATAGACACCCAGACATAACGATAACGATAACGACAAAACCCAAACATGTAAATATTGTAACATAGCCGCTCTATTTGGTAATAAATGTAAATATCGATTTTTTAAAAAAGAAACTCGATACATTATGTAATGATTATCTTACCGTTACTACAGTCAAACCTCGATATAACGAACCTTTGAGCTGGAATTTTTTTCATTATATCGAGTTTCCTTATGAAACTTCGCTATATAGAGATAATTTTAAAACAAAAGGTCTTGTTTTCTTTCGTTATATCCAGGTATTATAAAAATTAATAATTACTGATAATTTATTAAATTTATACATGTATTTAGACGATGAAAATTGATACGCCATTAAACTTATGACTATGTTTAATCGAATCGAATCGGTTGGTACAGTAAATTAGTTCTTTTTTTCTGCCAACTAGACATATACTGATCGTTGTCAACATAGAAAAGAATTATTTATATGATGGCACAGCTAAATATTATTGAAAATATAAAAATAAATATTTAAAATTTACTAGGTATCAATAATAATAAATGGTTTATGCTTATGCAGCTTTATCGGTGATAGTTGTATAGAGATCGGACTTGAAAAAGTTTTCTCGGATCTGAGTATTATTATTAAAACAATATGAATAATTATTCTTATTATACACAGACGTTCTACAAATCTTATTTTCGTAGTACAACCGGCCGGTTCATTACATTATCTTTTTGCCTTTTTCAAAGATCATGTTGTAAATCAAAGCTTATAAATGAATATGCATAAAACAGAAAGTTGCAAGCTAAAATTTTTATATTCATAAAATAATTGGTTATTATCAAAGAATGTATTTCAATTAGGGGTTAAGGGGTTGCAAGACGCGCTCTTTCATTCATTGATTTCTTTATTTGTCACATAAACTTTTCTAGTCAAGTCAAAGTATCTGAGAAAGCGCGATCTGAGACCCATTATATTATTAGCTTTTCATTAATTAATTAGCAAATTTCAAAGAATTGGAGAAGAAATGATAGACCTTTCGGAATGCTCATTATCGATCGGTGTAAAGAATCTTCTCATCTCTGTTTGCTACGGAATGTGTTTGCTACGGAATGCAGTTTCCTTAAATGCATTATCATATGATCCATTATACAAATGGAAGAAAGAAAACCTTTGTTAAAAGAATTTATATCTTTTATAATACTAACTTTATATGATTTGCTTAATAAATTGTTAAAGAGATTTTGCGGATAACAAAATAACGATTTTATTGTTACGTATTCTATAAAGAAAGTAAAATCACATAACAATTAAAAACAATATGTAAGACGCAGCTTTTCAAAAACGTCAGAGCACTATATAAATTTCCTTTTTATATAAAATTTTAAATATTTTTATTTAATTGCCTTTAACCTTTATTATAACGATATTCTTTGTTATTTTGAACCCTGTGGCTGTGCATCTCATAGCATTAATGAAAGTAAAAAGGTATCTTCATTGTCCTAGTCCAAACTCAAATCGATGTGTGTCACATAAATTGTATCCACGTAGATCGGAGTACTTTGACTCAAAGTCAATTGCGTGTACAATTATAAATACGACCATAAAAAAGAAATTCGTTTGTAAATTATTTGATGAGATACCGTAGTGCACTCATATAGTACCCAGAAATAGTATTTGGGGAGATACTATACCCGGGACACTATATGCAGTGTATTGCGATATCAATAGAAATTTTCAAACACGTTCGTTTTTTTATTATCTTTAACATCACGTCACTGTGCAAGAATTGCAGCCGACAACATCATGACTAATAACACATTCAAAGCACAAGATGCCTTAAACAACGCTTATTAATGCATTTTGGCAAGTACGATGAAAAATTTCGCGTGTCTTCTCTCCCAAGAGTATCAACGTTTTTTGCAAATCGAGCACAACTTCAAAAATAAACAAACGATATGGAATTCACTTTTTACTTGCCATCTGTACGTATCAATCATCCGCCACATGTTGATGAACTTACTATTATATATTATTTCGTACCGTTCCACCGAGGCTAAAACAGAAATTACCGACCTCAATGATCGACAAAGCCTGGTCAATTCCGTTATCCGCCTAAAATGGTTGTAAGAATGTTAGACAAATTAGGGATACCTTAAATTTTCTGAAAATGTGAATAAATTTGTGATACAGAGAATACACCTCATTTTGTTTCCACTTAACTCAATTACAGATTGAGCCAAACCAAATGCAAAACAATTTGAAAGAACTTGGTCTGGAATCCTAGAAATTAATATTTTACCCGAACTATCTGTTCAACCCTTCAGAGCATGAGTTCAACATATGACAAGACCTTGAAAAAGCATTTGAATGATATTTGAAATCAGCACATTGTGATGTCCGAATGCACAACTGCAAAGAAATTTGTGATATCATTATCGATCCCCTTGAAGGTCATGACATACCCATGAATTTAGAGCAGCTGAACTTTGTTAGTTTTCCATGTTGGCGAGCACGTATTATTTTATTATGGATAAAAAAGTTTAGAAAGTTCTCGAATGAAATTTAAACGTTCAAGTTACGAGAGGGTGTGCGTTACGATTGGAGGGGATAAACTGATGTCAACTTTCTAATATTTCAAAGTTTATGTGGTCGATGTTATATTTTTCGAAACTTATTTATTCTATATATAGAAGTTATATATCCCGTCTCTTTATTTCTTATATCCCGTCGCTATTTATTATTTTAACACTAGAACATATACAACCATTTTTTCGAAAAAATCCACTCGAACTTCCTTAGCGAGATAGTTAATTATTAAGTTTGTAACTAATTATCACCACTAGACAGAAAATTTCGTCAACTACACATCAATAACAACACAACTCTCCCTTTTTTATACGTTAACATCACAGTGATGGTGATTTATTTTCTTTTTTATTCTTTCTCTTTGACTTACTTACTCGATAATTTAGAGATATTTACTTTATTTACGAAGCATTTTGATCCGAGTCAAAATAAAATTACATTCTTTTCTTTAGTCATATTGTCTTTTTCTTTAGAATTATTGTCGTGGCCGTCATATATTTTGCATCACGCGTAAATAATGGTAATACATGTATCTCGTGATTTTACATGTTACGTACATGTACATGTATTAACATGTGCAAATACATGTAAATATATACAAAAAGGGAAAACTAGAAGTTCCTTAACATTCATTTAATTACTATTTTTGGAAATAAATCAACATATAATTTACAAAAATGTAATATTTCAGCGATGCGTTTTTTTTTTGACTGTTTGTTCGTTCAAAAGTAAATCCATATAACATTTCCAAATTTTATAACAAAACACAACTCGAATATTATATAAAAGTTATACCTATTAGTATAGTTTTTCATTTTATTTTAATAAACATATCGTTAAATCAATATCGAACAATCATCACGAATTTCTGCTCTTCTTCAAGAAGGATTCTCTTCCCGTTATCGTATCAAAAGAAATATTGTGCAATCTTCTGTTATCCGACTTAAAAAAAATAGAAACTACTGGTTCTGTAAAAGATTTACCAAAATCTGGCCGTCCACAATTTTTTACAGGCCGTGATGAACGTAATATTATCTGGTGCATAATATCTAAAGTCATCAAACATTGTATTTTATAAAATGTATAAACTTCTCAACTAAGAAGCAAATACAAAATTTAATCTGTGAATATGCTCATAAAGGGACTATTCTATCATATTCACGGATTAAATTTTGTATTTATTTTTTAGTTGAAAAGTTTATACATTTTATAAAATACAATGTTTGATGACTTTAGATGTTATGCACCATACGATATATTTCGGGTGGTAAATGTTCTAATGCTGTATATATTCAAAAAAATTACAAACTAATAATAAAATCAATATAAGCAATAATACTATAAGAAGAACTTTACATAGAAATGGTTTTTCTGCTAGAATTAAATGAAAAAACCATATTTGAAAAAACACATCGAAAATTGCGTTTAAAATTTGCTAAGAAATACAAGGATTGGACGGTGGATGATTGAAACAGGGTGATTTGGTCAGACGAGTCTACGGTCGTGAATATTATTGAAAACGCAAAAAATGAACCGCTAGATGATCGTCATGTAAAACCTACCGCTACGGTCAAATTGGGTGGCGGAAGCATTATAATCTGAGGTTGCTTTTCTTCCTTCGGCGTTGGTAACATCGTACGCATTTTTGGCACCATGGATAAGGAATTATACTGTGAAATTTTGAATGATGACTTGTTAGGAACTATCGAGCATTACGAGTTGGATAAGAATAATATCATTTCCAACAGGATAATGATCTGAAGCACGCGGCTAATTTAACGGAGAAATGATTTTACGATAATGATATTGAAGTATTAGAATGGCCACCACAATCTCCTGTTCTCAACCCTATAGAACATCTCTGGAATGAGATGGATATAAGTTTGAGAAGGTTAGAAAATCCAGTTCATACTCAAAATGAGTTATGGAAAGCTATTCGAAAAATATGGATAAATCATAATTTTTTAACTAGTCTAATTGAAAATATGCCCGAACGAATAAATGATGTAATTGAGGCTAAAGAGGGTATACAGAGTGGTAAAGAATAGTTTATTTAAATTTCATAAATTTTTAGTCGTTAGTTATTTAAATATCAGTTTTAAATTAGTTGCATCATAAACAGTCAAAAAAATGCATCATGTAAACTTGCATCGATTATTATTATTCAATTTAGTGAATTATATTTACATGTTTTGCAACATTTGGTAAACAATATGCATCAGAGTTTGTGAGTTTCAGATGTTTGTATGTAATGTTATTAAATTTACAATTTTATTTTTTGTGTGATGCAAAACATTTGACGGTTGCTGTATATGCAAAAATGATAAATACGTTTGTTAAATTCCTTCCTGTGTTTACAAACCTGAACCTCACCTACTTTGTATATGTTTCTATGAAATAAAAGTGGAAAATGTTATAAGTCACAGTAGCAAGCTATGTTCTAATTGACAATGCCATTTTATTCGTATTAACATTTTGAGTAGAAGAAAGTATTTCATTTCTTTTGACACATATCATTATGACATTAGTTTTATTTGCGTTAAGATACTCTGCAAAAATACAATTACACAGATAGAAGTTTTTCATATCTTCATTATATTATTACTGTTATTATTAGTGTTTCTGATTGATATTAAAATTTAACTGACCGACAAATGCAAATTTTATAAGTTTGCATTAACTAACTAATCTTTAAGACAATTTTGTTCCAGTATAAATTTATTCAATTCTATCTCTTGATAAACAATAAACTATTCTAGCTTGAGATAAATAATAATTTAGATAAATAATAAATAAGAATTCAGAATAAACTCGTGACAATAACAAAAATTATTCTAACTCAGGAATAGCATTGAATAAAAGTAAATTATGAATAATATTTGGGTAAAATTATTGCAGAAAGTTAAGGAGGTTTTTAAAATCATTTAAATTTTTGTCAATCAGTAAAATTTTGAAGATACTAATTTTGAATTTCTTCAATATAATGATAGATAAAAAACAAAGCATTTTATATGATAAGTTTCAAGACTTTTTTCCATATAATTACAAATCTAATATTTATCTTGCTTGATTTTTTGTTTGAATTTAAAGATTAACATTATCTCAATAATGCTTATGATATGGTAAATAGTTCCTATGAAAGATATACTACCAGATCAGAGGAATATTTTGTGTCACATTTTACAATCTAATTTATTTTATTTGTAGCTTAGCTTCTCAGAAATGTACATATAAAATTTGATATATCTAACATTTATAAATTTAAATTACTAAAAAAAATCTGATTAATTTGATCTTTTTAATTGTTGATTTAATTTAAGAATCTAAAATATTAGAAATTCTAATAATAAGTATAGAATAGATATTAGTATGAACTATATTTTGAGTTAAAGTACAATAATTTCTATTATTTACTAACTATATTTATATATATATATTTATCAAAATTTAGTTAATTTATTAATATAAAATTTATTTAAAATATATATATTTATACTAAGCTAGAAGATATTATATAATAAAAATATTATAATATCATTTCATTACTTGTAAAATTATCATTACTTGCTATACTTATTAATATAGTAACATGTTAAACTAGAAATTCTGAATTTATATTACATGTATATATATTTAATTAACTTTTATAAATACCTATCTGTATTCATTAAAATTATTATTATTCTCTATTAAAAAATTGTTCATTAATTAAATTTAATTTTATGTTTAATTTATTGAAATAATAATAACTTGTATTTTTAATGTATTAAATATATAAATATCAAATTTATTTGCATACAAATAATAAATATTTCACATATATTAATACTATAATAGTATTAAATTCTTTAATTTTACTCCTAATTCCACATGAATATTATTTTATAATAATTCTATATGTAATAATTCTTCTAAAATTAGTTTTTATATAAGTTTTATTATACATTAAATTTAATATTGTATTTTCAGGTAATTCATCAAATAAGAATGTACAAATTTTGTTGTTTACCAATAAGTGTGCACAAATTTTGATTAATCTGACAAAACAAATCTGATACAAGAAAATTAAAAAGATAAATAATGTGAAAGATATAAAAATAAATAGGTAAATCTGGCTTAAAATACTAATATTACAAGTTTATTTACTAATTATTAAATTATATTACAAATTTGGAACAAATTGGAAAAAAGAATTAAATAATAAACAAAATATTGAAAAAAAAGTAATATCTAAGTTCTATGTCAATTTTTATGATAATCATGTAGAAATTTCACTCTTGATGCGATTTTGAGTGTAACAAATTTGAAATTAAATAACAAGGGAGATCATTGGGTAAATTAGCTCAAAAAATCATTTAACTTATTTAACTTTAGTTTAAAAGTTCGGGCCAATACTCTTGGTAGAGGAGTGTATGTATGTATATTGTAATCATAAACTATATGTATTAAAGTACAGTGCTCTAAAATATATGAATGCGCATTTAGATTATGTATAAGAAACATCTTTCCATTACTAATAGTAACAATATAGTCAGTTCAGAGAGAGTTATTACATTTGCATGTATAGTGGACGCTCGATACAATAACGTCATCGGGAAAGAGATTTGGTGTTTTTATGTCGAGATGTTACTTTTTTGAAAAATTATGTACATGTACATGTACTATAAAAGCTTATTGCAATAATGAAATTGGGGAAGAGATTTTGTGTTAGTATTGTTGCACTTTTAGTCAAGGTGGGGGAATTGAGAAATTTCTAACGCAACAAGACTTTGGGAGAGTTTATTAGACTGAGTGATGTTTATTTCAGTATCTAAAGTCTGTGTCGATATCTATGGATATCGTTGATTATGTTGGTTTTGGGGGGAGAGACTATGTTTCAGGTAAGCATTCCGGGAATTTCTTATCTATTGCTTTTTATAGACAAAAGCCTTAAACTCTTAAAAATAATAACGATAAAGGCGATCACACAAAAACGGTTTTTCATTAACAATGCGATTCTACATAAAACAATGCCTTTTCTGGTACAAAGGACCTAACCGACAATCAATATAACAATTAATGTGGGAGAAATGGGGGAAGAGACTTTACAAGCGATAATTTACTTAGGGGAGAATAATTGTATGCAATCATTCAAGTTTAATTTTGCTTGAAGAACAATTGTACGCAATGTGGATTCTCTTTTTACAAGTAGCTTACTTGGAGAATTATTGTTCGCGATTTTAATTCTGTTCTTTTATTAGTAGCCCGTGGGCCATTTTTTTATACATTTTTTTTTGTATTATTATTATATATATATTTTTTACTATTAAAGAAGAGAAAGCATAAAGTTCTACTAGAGATAAAATAAAAAAGAGAGTTATAACGGACGTTCTATTATCTATAGAAGAAGCTGTTACAAAATCGAAAACTAATGGAACCGTGCCGAAGATTGATAAAGAGATGCTGAAAACTGATACAGAAACGCTGAAAACAATGAGGAGATGCTGAAAAATAATGAGGCGACGCTGTAAAAAGAACGCGGGGAGTGTAGTAATTCTGTGTCGCAGATTAAAAGGGGAGTTTGTTGTTTTTTAGCGCATCTGGAATGTGTGCCAGGTTCGCGCCGCAGCAATAAAATTACCCAAAAGTTGATATATAATTAGGGTTAGGGTTAGAGTGGAGATCAAAGTTATATATAAAATTGCCTCACCGACATTTTTTATTAGTACTCCAAGTTAGATTTGAACACCCATTTCCCGTATTTTTCGCATTTCGCATTTTTCATTTTTTTGCGTCAGATTGTTTTGCCGGCTGAGCAAAAATTCGCACATCCTTATTGGTCTGCTTCACCAGTAAATAGCATTCCAGATGTGCGTTTTTTATTAACATGTCGTCATGCTGAAAAATCTAGCCAATTAGGTATTGTTGACGATCGTTATGGGAATTCGCTGTAACGTTTACCGATTTTGGAAATCAGCAACGCTCAACATACATTAATCCGACGTTAATGTTAGCATCCGCGACTCATTTTTCTGTCGATTATCCCGAAAAACCGTAATCGAGGAAGTTTGTCCGTCGGCGGTAACAGTATAACGAAATGTTACCTTAAAGAGTGTTACTGTAACGAGCGCTCACTGTACTCTACTATCGTTAATACATGTACATCTTGTGAGCGTACGTAATTCTTCCTGTGTCATTATTTATGCATAAATCGATTTACAAACGACGTCTTCCACACATATAAATCATCGTTTTTATACATGTAGTTCTTTAAAATAGTTGCTCTACGCATCTAAAATCATACCTAGAAATTACAAAGTTCTGTCTAATTTATAATTTGATTGTGCCAAACATCATTTCAATATTTAATTAAAACACTAAAATAAAAATAAACTCAAAGATGGCATCTAAAATTTCGGATACTCATGATTGTTATAGATGTCGAGATTGCCGATACAATTACTACTGCGATGAGTGTTCAGTTCACGATACTCATGATTGTAGTAAATGTTATGATTGCCAAGTATACAAGTACTGCGATAAGTGTTCAGTTCACAATACTCATAATTGTAGCAAATGTACCGATTGTCAAAATAATGAGTACTGCTATAAATGTGATAATTATCACGACCGAATTTATAAAGCTGAATGGTTTAGCGGAAATAAGGATATCGACTGTCTAATAAATGAATGCAAAAAAATTGCTGATGGATATGATAAATCTTTCGAATGGATCCCTTTTGAAAGATTTACAAATATTGAATATCTTGCAAAAGGAGGCTTTGGATCAATTTATAAATCAACCTGGTTGGACGGACCATTGACTGAAATATGGGATCATAACGAAAATAAATTCAAGCGATATGGAGAAAGTGAAGTTGCGTTGAAATCATTGTACATTTCAAAGCAAATTACATCCGAGTTTATAAATGAGGTAAAATGAACACATTTCAAATTGCTTTTTTTTTCAATATGATTAACTTTTTCAAAATTAGATTCAGACTTCTCTGAAGTGTGGGAATGGCTACATTAGTTATTATGGGATAACTAAAAACCCAGCTACAAATGAATACTTGATAGTAATGAATTATGCAAAAGATGGTGATCTACGCAAATACATGGATTCTAAATATGAAGAATTGAATTGGAAAGCAAAATTAGAGTATTTAGTTAATATTATTGAAGGACTGGACATAATTCACAAAAAGGCATTTGTGCATCATGATTTACATCCTGGAAATATATTAATGTTTGGTATTCTTTCAATTGCCGATTTTGGACTTACCGGCCCAGCAGATATAGAAAAATCTGATCAAAAAATTTGCGGAGTACTCCCTTATATGAGTCCAGAGGTACTAAATGGAAAGCCATACACTAAAGCTGCAGATATTTATAGCTTTGGGATGATTGCGTACGAGGTTGCCACAGGTGAACGACCATTCGGTAAACGAAGTCATGATATACACCTTGTATGCGACATCTATAATGGCGTACGTCCTAAGATACCAAATAATGTTCCCGGAAGCTGCAAATTTTTTATTGAAAAATGTTGGGATTCTATTCCAGAAAACAGACCAACTGCTGGGCCACTTTTGGACTTTATGAGATCTATCATCTATCGCCATAAAACATACTACAGATTGAATACTTTGCATTTTCAGTATTATAATACTTTAAACTATCCCAAGACATACGGAGAAATTTTTGATAGTCTTAAACTAGAAAAACAGAAATTAGAAAAACTTGATGAGAAGATGAAATTACAAAAAAACATTTCTACAAATATAAACAAACAACAAATCCACTCAGGCGCAGTTTATACCAGTCGAATCTTTACCATAAAATCAATACCAACTGATAAAGGTACATTTTATTTTGAAATAGAACTCAAATTGATATTACATGTATATGTCAATTAAACTTTATATCGAATATTTAGGATCTACGAGTATCTGTTTGTATGTTCCAAACGATTTCGATTTTAGTATACCATACGAAGTCAAAGAGAATGAAGATATTTCGAATGTCTTGACAAAAAAATTGCAAATTAATGATGAAATACTTCTAACAAAATAATGAATAATGCTGCTTTTTGTTAAGAAAATATTAACTACTTTACTTTCAGCTAAATCTTTATATAAACTAGCTTATTAAATTCAAGCTTTTTTTTTACATTAAATTACAGTGTCAGTCATAAGTAACCTATTCACTCTAAATCGTCCAAAAATTGAGATATTTATTTTAACTTACATTATTCAATCCCGATCCTGGTATATAATATCGTCTCTATTGGCCTCTATTAATGCCAAAGCACAGCCTTTCATTTTAACATCAAATTTTATCGCAAATTTATTGAAAAAATAATTACATTCTTTTATTGACATTATAAATTTGACACATTTTACCCAGCTCACCTACGATCGATTTTCCCTGCCATAAAAATTAACATTCCGCACCAATTAAAGGTTAGGTTAGGGTTGGAGTAAGATTATATGTAAATTGTCCTCCCGTCATTTTTTATTAGTGTTGCAAATTAGATTTAGGTATCTATTTCCAGTATTTTTGCATTGTTCATTTTCTTGTGCGGATTTGTTTTGCTGGGATAATCAAAAATTTGCGTATCCTTATTGGTTTCGAGTAAAGCTCTGTTCAGGTCCGATCAGTTTGGGTTTGAGGTCAACCTGAACCGACAATTTCGGGTCAGGTCATATTCGGATCGGGTTTGATCCGAAAAGCGTAAAATAGTTTTTCGTTAATAACTTTTACTTTTACTAAGACACTTATATTTTATGCCTAAGTAGAGTTGTTCTGAATATAATTGTGTATATACCCACAAATTTTCGTTTAATTCTAATTAATATTGAACGAGAAACAACGTTTTTTAGGCCGATCCGAAATATTTCGGATCGTGTTTGATACCAATCCGACCCAACCCGAAATGTGCATTCTGGGTCGGGTCACGGATTGGACCCGACCTGGTTAGAGCACTAGTTTTGAGATCAGAAAAATCATGTGAAGGGAAAATCGATCGGTGTGATTATCTGTTACAGAAATGCTACAATAACAGGATTTGTATTATTTTGTGATGTAAAACTTTAGGAGGAATAGGTTACTTACTTATCTCTTAAATCATCCAGCAGGCAAATTTGTCTGCTAAATTTTTTTAGCTTATTTACTTCTAATTTTTATAAGTTTAATCTCCTTTTTCTAAGCTAAAATAAAAATATAGCATATTTGCAATAAATATAATATTCAATCTGTACAATTGCTCAAAATATTTGATTTATTTTTTCATCAATTCTGTAATTTTATTATAAAAAATATCTTTAAATTTAAAAATTAATAATAAAAATTTTTAAAATTGCTTATTTTTAACTTATAAACTACTATAATTTTTTATAATTATTAAAAAAGTGAAAATTTTTCATATAATATATAATTAAAGCTAATATTAAACAAAATTTTTTTAAATATTTTAATTTTGGTAAAAATATACATGTATTAGATATAAATTTATGAAATTTAACAGGCAAATTTGCTCATTAAAGTTGATAATTTAAGAAATAATCAGTAATATATTTTATTACAAAGTAGCAAATATAATTTTTAACTGAATTTATATTTGTTATATCTTGTTTGAATATTTAATTATAATTAACAAACTTTTGATTTTAATATATAATACTATTACAAGTTTAAAAAATTGGATTTCTAAATCTTTTTTGATTTTAAAATAATATCTATTAATTATAATAATAAAGATAACTTGGTAATTTAAGAAAATTAATGATAAATGATTCAGGTTATAATTAAAAAAGTCTGAAATTATTAATAAATGAATATTTACAAAATACTTAATTACTGATTTCAAATAATTTTGTTTTATTGATAAAGACAAAGCATTCTAAATAATATTAGTATATATATATATTACAAGTCGTGATAGAGATCAATTTTCTAGAATTGATTAATTTAGAATCGATTCTGAAAATCGATTAATTTTGTAGATTCAAGAAAATTAATTCTTAGAATTGAAAAAATTGATTCTTGAAATTGATTAATATTTGAGAATTGATTTAAATTTATTAAAATTTGAGAATTAATTTAAAGACAAAAATCAATTAATAATATATAAATCATATAAAGAAGTATAATAGTTGAAAAAATATTGCAAATATTATAATAAATTACTCTATTATTTAACAAAAATATTAATAATCAAGAAAACTTTTATTAATATAAAATTTAATAACTCTAATAGTGATATATATACATATACTAGCCAAAAATAATTGATGTTGATCTGTTTCTCAATCTAATAACAATACTTCAATTAATCAAAGTACAGCAACTTCAACTATTTTAATAAAAAGGGAAAAATCAATATGCAATAAAAAACAAAATTAAAAATCAGTTATATCATTACTATTACTATCATTATTGCTGTTATCATCACATAATATTATTATTATATATAATATACTTGAAAATCAATTTTGGATTAAAATCAATTTATATTTCTATATCAATTTCTTTTACAACTTGTATGTAAATATTTGACAATTTCTGTTAGATTGATCAATATCAGTTCTATCTAAATATTTATTTTTAGATATAGAAAACTTAATTATATATGAATAAAATGATTATTTAACTATTTTGTAGAACATATCTATTAAGAATTAATTTTGTGTTGAGAATTATATTTCTCAAATTAAAAATCGATTAATCAAAATTATTAATTAATTTTAGAATCGATTCTGGGTTAAGAATTGATTCTTATTTCTAATTGCTAAAATCAGAATAATTAAAATTACTCATAATGAATTTTATTAATAGACTTTTAAAATTTTGTTATTTAACTTATATAAAATGCATTTTTTCTTATTAACAATTGATAAAAATAACAAACAAGAATCAAATAAGAATTAATATATTGAATATAATATTATAATCTATATTTATCCATAAAGATTTCTCTAGTATAGAATTATTAAAATAGCTTGATTTTTAAATGTTCAATATTTAAATAATTAAAATCTAAATACCAAAAAATATATAAAATATAGGTCAATTTTTTATACTTAATAATATTATATAAATAAAATCAAATTAATGCTAAAGAAAAATTAATAATATACTAATATAAAAATGAATTAATAAAAAGATAAATATAATAAAGTATTGCACATTAATGATTATATTATCAGATTAGATACTGATTGTATTCAAACATGATAATTGTTCATTATGAGATATTGTGTAATGTTTATTCATATATAAAGAAAATATTGGTAATTGTAATGAACAATTATTATAATTCTGATTAGGCAATCTATTATTATTATCAATGTGTTTTGCAAATTTAGCTTTTTCTACTTGTTCCTATAGATCAAATCAAATAAAAGTGAAATAATGTAATATAATATAATTAAATTATATACAAAAAAGCGTTTTTTACTCTAGTCTACTATATAAAACTAATTTATAAATAAATTAGTTTAAAATATTAATAATTCTCTTATTAACTTATTACGAATCTGCTTGTTAAGAATCTCAGTTACATTAATCAAATCACAAACAGCCTTGCCATCATTCTCTGTGACATAGTATAATTAGTGATCTATACTTTTATGATTACAGTTTCTTCTAATGGATATTTCACTTTATAACCAGTAAAGATGATTTATTTTTCTTTTAAAAGTTACCTTTATTATTAATTTCATAGGAAAATTGCCTGTATAATAGGTTATTAATTGTGTGATTTTCTTTTTCAATTTTGAAAGTAATAGGATTTTCAATATTGAAATCTTTCTCAAAAGAGATTCTGGAAGAAATTTAAATATGAAAATGCTACTATTCATAAGAATATAAAAACAAACTTTTTTATACTAATGGCTATTCACAGTTTACATATTAAGGATTATTTGCATTTTCATCGATATATACAGTAGACCAATTTCTTAAATCAAAGCAAATTTGGGGTGACAAATCAAATTGTAAATTAATGTGTAACATATAAATTTAGTAGAAATTTCGTTAGATAAGTTGCCAGTCTTAGTTCATCTGACCAACTGTTTTCAGAAAGGACTAATATATCTAAAATTGTGTGTTGATTATTTTTACTTAGAGAATAAAGTTTGTTATTCAAATAAAATCTTAAATTACTGTATTTGTGATTTTTGGTTTTTGGAAATTTGTGTATTATACGTGAGCTTGAACATTTTCAAATTAGAAATTTTGAAAATTGGTTCAAGAAATCGATCCATGATGAGCTACATGAATAGCTGTTAGCACAAACTTTAATTTATTAATTTTGCACGGTCAACTTTTGATTTTAAATTTTATTTTTAGATTTAGAAATAAAAACTTTCAGAATTAGAATACGACTATTGCAAATTGGTTTATGTCACTTTTGTTTTACAATCACATGTTTTAAATATAGTAAGCATTTTCTTTTATAATTCACCAAATTAGAACATTGCTATTAAACTTATCGTTATTGCATAATTATTTATATTCTTGAAACATAATCTCTATGTTGTCTGATAATGAAAATCAAAGTTAAGATAGATATCACATCACATTAAAACTATAGTACATAACATCTAAAGTCATCAAACTTTTGCATTTTATAAAATGTATAAATTTCTCAACTAAGAAGCAAATACAAAATTTAATCTGTGAATATGCTCAGAAAGGGACTATATCATATTCATGGATTAAATTTTGTATTTAATTCTTAGTTGAAAAGTTTATACATTTTATAAAATACAAATGTTTGATGACTTTAGATGTTAAAAAATGGTAAAAACCCAATTCATAATTTTCTCGCGAGCAGAATGTATTTAGAAAGTTTTTTCAGATATTTTATAGTAGTTACATAAAATAAATTACGATAGTTGTATAACATGCTATTTATTAATTGAAAAAGATATTATCTATGGTGCATAACATCTAAAGTTATCAAACATTTGTATTTTATAAATTGTATAAACTTTTCAGCTAAGAATTAAATACAAAATTTAATCGTAAATATGATAGAATAGTCCTTTTCTGAGCATATTAACGGATTAAATTTTGTATTTACTTCTCAGTTGAGAAGTTTATACATTTTATAAAATGCAAAGTTTGATAACTTTAAATGTTATGCACCATACATCACTTAATTCAGAGTTTTACTTATATATTATAAGATGCATACAATCAGTCACATCAATAGAATTTTAAATAACTTTAAATCTATTTACAAATTAATAAAATAGTTTATTAACTTTCATTTTATGAAAGCCAATTTCAGTTTTCTTAATTTTTATTTAGTAGTAGTCATTCAAATTTTGTCATTTTTTGTGGCGGATCATGTTGAAATTGGATCATGCTGAATATCACGTGATCCACAAGGATTGGATACGATCCATTCGGTAATCTGCAAGGGTCAGATCATGTAAATTACGATCTGTCTGGTGCACCCTTGAAATACACGTGATACATTATGTAATCCCCACCCGAATAAAAAACAGCCAATAAGAATGCATAAATTTTTGATAAACAAATCGACACAAAAAAAT
>CAJVPL010000659.1:0-21703 GCA_910591945.1 Ambispora gerdemannii | reverse complement strand
AATTAAAAATAATAAAAGAAAAAGAACGAATAAAAATAAAAGTAATTAAAAACAATGTGTATTCAAATTAATAATATGATCTATATTTTACATCTAATCTATTTAGCGCAACATTAAGAAGTATTAAATGTAGATCTGTATTAATTTCTAACATGTTATGCAAAAATTGATAAACATAACACGAAAAATGATAGACATGATACAAGAAATTACAAGAGTATATGAAAATTGTTACAATTAAAATCATAAAAATCAAAAATAATTTTTAAATTTAAATATTTTATTTTTAATATTAACTATATTAATTTGTAACTCTAATTCTGATTTATAACTTTATTTAGAAGCTTATTGAATATTTACTTGAACTCAAATCAGACTTTTAATCAAATTCAAGTTTATTCAAAATTTAAACTAAATTCAAATCAAACTTTTAATTGGATTCAAATTTTTGAACCAGACTTTTGATTAGATTTGAGTTTAATTCAAGCTTGAACTGAATCAGATTTTTTTTCAGAACTCTAGTTTTAACTTTTAATTCTAATCCTAATCCTAATTCTAATGCTAAAACTAATTTTAATATTCTCAATTAATTAGATCTTTGAAGAAAATTAATAAATTTATATGATCAAAATAATTTCTAAAGTATAAATCATATATTAATTTTTAATATTCTAGTTACAATAAAAAAAGTACTAATTATATAATCTAAAATAGGTTTATTAAAATATTTAATTAATATTAAATATTAAGTATTAGATAAGAGTTAAAATAAAATTATATATAAAATTATAATATTTTTTGATAATGTACAAAACTAGATTTAGATATTTATTTTTGTATTTTTCACATTTTTTGTTTTTTCTTATTTTCTTATATTATATTTGTTTTGCTGAATTGATCAAAAAATTATTATATTCCTATTAGTTACACATAATTTTTGCATATTCTTATTAATTGAATTTAATTAATATCACTTAATCAAAACTTTTTTTGTTGTGGCTAGAGTAATACTAATTTTTTAATGGTTTTAATAATATGAAAAAAATACTCTAGTTACAACAAAAAAAATATTAGATCATATTATAATTAATTTAACTAATAAGTATATACAAAAATTATATATAATCAATAAAAATATAACAAATTTTTAATCAATCTGACAAAACAAATTTGATATAAAAAAATAAGAAAAGACAAAAAATATAAAAATACAAAAAACAAATATCTAAATTTAACTTGATATATTATCAAAAATAGATATTTAAATCTAGGTTAATATATTATTAAAAAATAATTTTATATACAATCTTAATTTTAGCTCTAATTCTAATTCTAATACTTAATATTATATTAATTAGATATTTTAATAAATCTATTTCAGATCACATAATTTGATATTTTTTTGCTATAATTAGAATATTTTATAAAAAGTATAATACAAGATATCTAATTTTATAACTTTTAGTATAATATTGTATTTTTTTATTTAGCAAAAAAAATTATTAATTAAAAATTTAAAGTTATTATTTAGACTTAAACTATAATTTAATAAAAAGTTTTTTTAAAAATATTTATTTATTAAAAAATAATAAGAGGTTAAAATTTATCAACTTTATTATAGTTATATCTAATTTAGTTATTATGTGATCATGCTTTCAACTTTTTTCTTTCATTATCAATCTTCTTTTTTTTATGTGTTCATATTTCATTATGTGCAATTGTATTATCAATCTTTCTTTCATGCTCTCAGCTTCTTTTTTTATTATAAATCTTTTTTTATTACATAATAGTTTTCAACTTCTTTGTTACATAATATAATATAATCAGAATAAAGATCAGAATTTGAAAATTTTTCTATTACAACTATTTCGCAAACAAAACATATATATAACAAACTTTCACAAGAAACATTTTTTATTAGAATATAAAAAACAGTTTCAAAAATATGCCTTTTGTTTTTTGTATTACACGTTGATCTTGCGATTTAATTACTGATATTATCAAAAAATTATCACATGACACGCACTAGGATCGTCCTGGTAGTGACATAAAATTTTTTTACCATTAACTAATATATTACCCACCCTCTATATGGCTTCAATATCACCTCGATTCCTTACGGCATCAAACTCGCATCCTACCCCAAACTAACACATTCAATTTTGACTACACTTTCTTCAGAACATGTTCACAATTTTTGAAAAGCTTTTACACTTTATTCTATGAATCCAGGTCTGGGGGAATACGTTAATTGGTTCATAATACATGTAATTAATTTTTAGAATTAGGGTTAGAGTTAGAGTTAAGCTGAAACGCATATTTTTTCAAATTAATGAGCATAATATATTATGAAAAAGGACGAAATTACCTTAAAGAATCTTCGGGTAAATTTTTACAAAGATTTTTTGTTGACAATGTCACGAAATTGGCTCAGGTTGTCTTTTTTAGCTTCTTGTAAATGTGCATTCTTTTTCTTGCTTTTAAGAGCTTGTGACCTTCCATACCTTGGTAAATTTTCTTTTTTCCTATTTCTCTTGTATTCGACAAGAGACCATTATCCCGTCATCGAGTCACGGATCATTTTTCTTGCAACTTGTACGGCACTCAAAACCCCAATCCAAATTACCCATTTTACCCTTGTCAAAGTCGGTCAACTGGAGGCGGTGTGTGTTATATTTACAGCCAACAAATTTCGCCCAGTGTATGTTCAAAAGTCGAAGAAAGAAATAAAAAAAAATTTGCCACATTTAAACTTATGTTGATGTTGCACATCCAAATCGGGTGTTAATCTCTGTGGCGACTGAACAACGAAAGTACATGTAGTATGTTACCAAAATTTGAAATGGAAAAAATTTCTAGAAAAAGAATTCAAGATTTCCTGTTACATGGACAAGAGAATTACCCAAAATACACAGCATAAATTCCACGACCCACTCTGAAACCAAAGTAATTAGAAACCTGCAAACCAATTACAATGTTTGCGATACTTTTTGAGATATTGAATATTACATACATCTATTTCATATTTCTACAAAGCTATTTCACTAAAAAAAATACACATATTTACAGAATCACAATGTAACTAAAGCTCATACCCTTCGAAACTGCGTTTCAACTACATAAACCAAACTATTATTTATTTTCGTGAATTCTTATTTCTGAATCATAAATCAATACTCAACAAAAAACATTCTTTTTATATCGATATATTAAAAAAGTATACGTGATCTAAAGACACGTGCTTATCGTTACCATCAATTTATCATACAGACAGAAACACGTCGTCTCTTAAAATAGATATAGCTCTAGTACCTGAACAAAGCAAATAAATCTTTATTCTTGCCAGCCTCACTAATTAATCTCTTACACCTTCAAAGCTCTAAAATGCCACCGAAAGCAAAACCTGCAGCGAAACAACCGGCTGGAAGCGCCTCATCCACCAAACCAGGAACAACAGACGGCAAAACAGTCCCTTCTCAGAACCTAGCCACCACCGTCGCCGTCAATGACGACAACACTGCTACCGCTTCAGCTAGTACCAGCACCAACGATAACACCAAGTCAGCTGTCGCTGCTACTGAGCCCAAAAAGAAAACACTTGTTACTGCTGATGGAAGTAGTGACAAAAGCGAAAAGAAGAAAAAGTCGAAAAAAAGACAAGAGACTTATTCTTCTTATATCTATAAGGTGTTGAAGCAGGTAAATCTTTTATCTTGTTATTTTCTGTGCATGAAAATTTGAGTTTGATCTTTACTCAAAGATACTTCGATAGGTTCATCCGGAAACTACGATCACCAACAAAGCCATGTCCATCATGAACTCGTTTGTCAACGGTAACTTTAAATCGAGACTGGATTTTCATTACCGTTACATACGTATGCTAACACGATTGACAAAATGAAAATAGACATTTTCGAACGCATTGCTACCGAAGCAGCCCGCCTCGCAACCTACAACAAGAAATCAACAATCAGTTCGCGCGAAATTCAAACTGCCGTGCGCCTTTTGTTGCCGGGTGAGCTGGCGAAACATGCTGTGTCGGAGGGAACTAAGGCGGTGACCAAGTATACTAGCTCTAAATAAATTAGTATCATTATTTCCTACTACGTATTCTACTATTAGTATTTTCTCTATTACCTGATTTGTTAAGTCACTTGATTCTCTTGCTTTTATTTGCAATTTATACTATCTATGCATTGATAACTAGTTACATGTGATAATTAACGTCAATCGTTTTTTTTACACAAAAGTTCTAAATTAATTAATATATCGATACATAAAGCACGAATTCTGTTCTACAGAAAAAAAGTTTTCTCTAAATAGTCTAATCTGTACAAAATACAAATTTCATCTTCCAAATAATCTGTTTCTCTCTACTCTTCTTCACGACTACGTTCCCGCAAAGTTCGAGAACTAACAGCATGAGGTGGCATCAATAAAACAGCATTTGGTGCAACTTTAACATCCAACGGAACAACTTTGGAGATGACAGGAGTTCTTACAATTTTGCCAAACATTGAAGAAGTGTGTAAAATAGGCGTCAATAAAGCAGGTTGTTGTGGTGTTTTTGTTGCACCGTCACCATCCAAATCTTCTTTTCGTGGAATCTCAGAATCACCTTTATCATTCTTAACAACAGCATCTGCATATTCACCTGGCGACGACCTTTTTCTAAAAATATAACCACGTTGTCTATACTTCAAAAACAACACCACAACGATAAATAACAGCGCCCCAGTAGCCACCAACAATCCAATAATCAACCCTTTATTCGTAAAAGAAGAACCTGACGAATTCTGCGTGTAACTAGTGACCCAGGAAAACGACTCAACATCCAACAATGTAATTTTCTCATTGGCTTGATCCGGCGACGTCGTTAGTCTTCCAAATGCGACAATCATGTATCGGTCAAAAAATGTTGCGGTGTGTCTAAACGGTGAAGTCGGGGAATTTGTCGCGGTCTTCTGTTGCCATCTGAAGGAAGTTTCATTGGTGATATCGAGAATTAGGAGATCGGGAGCAGCGGTTTGATTAGATTTATCTTGCCCGCCGTATACTATTATTTGGCAATTCTTTTGTACTGAAGTAGTTTGGTTTATTATCAGTATTTTTTTTTACGCGGAGCAGAGTTCATATCGTGAGAAATGCATATCGATATATATACCTAAAACAGAGGAATGTCCAATTCGAGGTGATACAGAAAATCCTTCACTAGAAGCTGACTACATATGTTGTAAGAAACCACAAAATTAAATTTTAAACGGAGAAACATTACTATCAAAATCAAACCTCAGATTACAAAAATACCTACCACAATCGAAAATGTTTTTTTATCAATATTATACACCCAAATCTAATAAATCAGCACAAGGTAAAATTGAGAAATGTAGAAACCAAGAAAATTTCTGAATCACAATCTCACTTACATTCGACATATCAATAAATTCACCAGTCTCACTTTTTCCACCAATATAAATAATGGAATTATATTTTTCGACATAAGTGGCCGTGTAATCGGCTATCACTGGAAAAAAATTGTCACTTTTCTGAGTCGTGCTCCAGCTATTGTTGTTTCGTGTGTCGAGTATATTGAATTCTGATACGATCTTGGATCCATCACTACTACTACTACTAGTAGTAGTAGTATTATTATTATTATTATTATTGTTATCATCATCTGATTGGGCGTTAGCTGTCGATGCGCTATTATTAGTAGTACTTGAAGTTGGAGTCTTCTTTGATGATGTATTTGATGTACTAGTTGTAACTGCCACTTTATATGTTTTAGTATAACTATTGGCATTAACATCATCTGGAACCTGTCGCTTCTCGTTAACAACAGTTTTTTGCGCATCATATCCACCAAGTAAATAAATTCGTTGCTCATTATCAACCGCACATGCAAGATGACTTCTTTTTGATGGTGGATTGTGGGAATTGGTTGATATAGGTGTAGGTGTAGGTGTAGGTGTGGGTGTGAGTGTGAGTGTGAGTGTGAGTGATGAACTTCTTTCAGATGAAACAGATCTATTTTGTATGACTGGTTTGCCATTGCCAGGACCACAACCAGGAACAACAGGTGAATTATCAACTGTGTATACGCAGGCATATGAGGTTATTGTCAGATCATATGGCCATGGTGATGTAACTGTTGTTAACGAAGGGCTAACGCTATCATCTCTTTTTTTGAAAAGTTTAGGTGTGGGTGTGGGACGAATGCCGCTGATTTCTATTTGTCTTTTTTTCCGGTTCAATGTTAATTCTCTTTTTTTGTGTGCATTACTACTATTACTAGTATGAGAGGAATCTCCCGGCCAATTTGTCGTGTCGAATAGACGTATAGGACTATCCTATCAACGAATATTTGATATTTTATGAACGAAAATAACTAGATTTGAGAAATAGTCTACAAATAAACTTACCCCAGACATCGACCCACCAAACAAATAAATCGTCGCCTTATTAGTCCCACCAACAGCAGCAGTTCCCCACGCAACCTCCGGCACAGAAGCATCCGTCTTTTTCAAATCTTCCCACGGCACTCGATCTTTTCCTGTATCGAACGATGCTGATAGATCCAACGTGAAGAAATCAGCTCGTGGCGACGAAGAATTTGTAAAGGTTCCATCGGGTGATGCTCCTATGCCACCGAGAAAATACAACTTTGTGCCAATTAGTGTGGCTGTGTGTGCGTATCGTGAGGCGGGGATGTATGGGGTTGGTTGCGATCTTTTTATGTGTATGAATTTTGGAGATACGGATAGTGGGTGGAGTAGTATTAGTAATAGTATTATTGTCAACAATAGTGTTATTGAAATGATGTTTGACATTTTCTGGAATTTTGGAATCATGACTGCAATAAATAACGAAAATTTTCTATTTTGAATGCAAGAAGCATCGGTTGGTTGGTATCATACAAATAAATTAGGATGTCTACTAACAAAATTCTGTCGAATTTTTTTTTATTGTTCGTGCGAGAAAACTAACGAGAAAATAAATTTCACGTCAAAAATCCCATCATCAACAACTTAAAACCGAAAACAAACACCAAAAAGTGCGGTAAATGGTCATACAATCCAGCATGCTCAAAAAGAACAAATAAATCAGCTTTTTTCGCATTTTTTTGGAATTTTGCCAATACCGATACGCACAGTACATATTCCGATGTGATTGCTTGGCGTTAAAAAACATTGACACTGTATATTTCATTATGATATTTTGGATTTCTAAATTTAGTTAAGAAATCTGTATCCTACATGTCTCATGTATGTGTGTCAGGATGTATGCATAGCATATCCATCTCCTTCTCCATTTTAGTTCAGAAAAGAGGACCAAAATATAAATTGCAGTTCATTGTATGTCCACTAAAGAAAACATGCGAACGTAACAAAGGAAACAAACGTAACGGTAACAGAATTGTGTAATTTAAACTTGAGAAACAGAAAGAACCTCGTTTTCTTTTTTTAGGAGACCTTTTATCGATTGATGTAATCTTGGGCCGATTACAACTATATCGAGGATCTGTTTGAAGTACTGGTATGTACATGTACATGTATACGTATGCAAGAACCCTGACTAGAAATCTGTGCGAAACGTTTTATTCAGTTGCCTAATCGAGACAATACTTGTAACAGTGGGTGCATGGTTTACATTGTTGGAAAACTTTGATTATTTTAATATAAAAGGAGCAACGTGCACTTTGATACGTACATGTATATGGTAAAAATTATTACATTAATCTAATGGCTCTATTAGTTTACATTACTGCCTGCTTTACAACTGTAGCCTAATTACTTGTTAATTCCTTAGCACATATGACCGTGATCCGAGACTTTTCAAGCGTAATCAAAGAATCAAACATAACATACACAGTACGTAATGATTTGGATGTATCTGCTAAATTCGTGTATTGGGGTGTTATATCAGGAAAAACATTTTAGTTGGATTTTTCTTTCTATAAATTAAACAAAATTATTTCTTGTTGGTTTGATTAATATTTATTGAATTTCGACCAAACATTATTCAATTCCTCATTGAATTCCAACAATGTAACAAATATGTCTATTTGACACTAATCAACTCGAATAGGACTGTTGATCGAGTTAATCGAATCTGTAAATGACTTGAAAATGAGCATAATGCCCGCTGAATTTTTGAAATATCTTCCACAGGGAATCTGGTATAAGATGAATTCATTCGATATTTTAATCTGAAATTCACTGGAATTTGTTTTAAAATTCACTATCTTTAACTGAAACTCACTGATTTTATAAAACAACATGCATGCCAGATTCATATGAGAGTCTCGTATCCCACAATATTAATCTTGTCAAATTTGTATGATCCGAAAAAAATTATAGAGGTGATAGAAAACGACACGTGAATATAGCGCTCAACATTTCTTTCTTGCTGCATCAGAACTTGAGAAATTAGATGCTCAACATTAGTATATGTCGCAAGATAGTTGACTTACTCAATGTTTACTAATTTAACGCGCTGATTTTTCGGAACTGATAAATAAGGTGTTTGGTATTTTGACGCTTCAAATTTCGAGAATTGACACAGTTGATACTTTTGTCGGTTTGCCTTTGTTAGGCAGACATTGACAATTAAATAAAACTCTGTATTTAAAAAAAGTTTGGCAAGTATTTTGATAACAATTGTCTGTACATGTATAACGTGGAAATTATCGCGTCTTTCGTGTGGTGTATTGAAATTACATATGTCAACACTAAAATTTTTCTTTCTACACGTAATTCACGTATGTGATTTGGTCCTGTATTAATTTCTGAACTTTACTTACCAAACCCCATGTTTGAGATAGATAAATAGGTAAAAGTTTAATGCACACAAAAAAGTAAAGTTACATTTATGTGGTAAAAGCCAAGTCATTCTTTAACGTTAACTTCTACCGTAAATCGAAATCATGCAGATTATAACGATAACATGACAAATGAAAACAAACATATTTTATAAAAATTAATGATTATTTCCATTTGAAGGAATTTTGACGTGTTAAAGGTCAAAAAGCCGAAAATGGAATGAGATAGAATAGTTCAAGAAATATGAGTTCTTTATGAAATCGCATTATATTTTGTATAATTCAATATAGCAATGTTTTATTCTAATGTTTGTGAGAATTTTTAATATCGATATAGATATGGAATTTAGACTAACCTCTCAATTTCCGATTGGCTAGTTTTTAAGATGCTGCGGAATATTGCAAAATAAGTAAAATACTTGCCAAAAGCCAGAAATGAGAATAGTGCGTAAAGCTCATTTTAAATGCCTGTGTAAAGAAGGCACATTGGAAGATGCTGTCAACCTTGAAAATAAAGGGTGAGCTTTGACCGAGATTATTGAAAAGAATATGGACTATAGAATGGACCGAAATCTGCAGAGAAAAAACGTTTGAGATCGTACAATGTCCGAAGACTACATTTACATTGCCCAGAAGAATTACTACGGATCAAGAATTAAATTGAACAGTGCTCAACAGAATTTTGGGTTTTCTTGTAAAATTGTCAGAATCATATACTGTAGAACGGAGATAAACGAGCTTCGTGCAAAAAAAATTTATTGTCGCAACAAATCTAGGTGCAAATTTGCATAGTGATAGTAAAAAGCTATCGCTATAGATTTTATTCAAGCCTTATCAATAATAAATGCAATATTTCTGACAGACAAATACGTTTTAACAGCGAGTGAGGCACTCAAATCAACAAATTGTTGTGAATCCCTTGAATAGGTCACAGAAGATTTTGGTGCAAAAATTGTGAATTAGCTAAATCTGGCATCGATATTATAATTTGTAGGATGACGTCTTTAGATTATTAACGTTAAGGTGTTAAAGTTACACGTGATTGTATTGGCCAAAAATTGTGTCGATCAGTTAATGCCAGGCAAATTAAATTAATGATTATGTTTGAAAACGTGAAATGATCAATACACAAACACAATCTTGTTTGCTGAATCATATTTTTGTTGGCTTGGATCAATGCTCAGAAAAAGATCACGGTGTCTTTAATCATACACCGATATACGCGGAATACAAACCTTTACACTTTGTTGATGTGGGAAACAAGCAAATCGCAACATTTTAGTCATTCTAACGGGAATGACTAACACTATAACTATAGTTTTTGCTCTCATTTTATATATAGAATAGAACTTGAATTGTCATCGAATTTTATCAATTTTAGATGTGCATTAATTCGCTATGATTATACAAGTATTACTTAGAATCTTTTTATAACTTCGATATATAATAAAGAAGGAGGATTAAAGAGTTTTATATATATTATGAGCAAAAGTAAATATATTTATATGTTGATTTATTTAAAAGCTTTCTGAATCTATAACAATAACGTATAGACATGCATATTAGAGTCACATAAATCTTATGGAGCTAGCACACTACAATCTGTTACACATTATGAGGGTAATATACACCCATAGCCAAAAATTTACCCACAAATAAAGCCAATTCGTATTTTCTATATACATGTAACTATCATATTAATGCTTAAACATATAATGCAAGCAACTAACCCAAATTTTCTAATTACTACAGTCAGACCTCGATTTAGCGACTATGCGATTTAACGATCACTAATTAATATCTTACTTTAACAACATCACTCTTAAACCCCTTTCCGCAAGAGCACATATAAAAATTTGTATATTACCGACCCATCATTAAATCGAGGTCTGACTGTATATCTAGCAGTTTATATTCTTTATGAAATACAGATATCTTTGAAATTAAATATCGATATAGGTTTTGAAATCAATAATTATTATTCATAACCATGTCTCTGTTAGTTTATTAGTACAGCAGCCATCAACGTTTGAAAAAACATACCGATACGTAATTAGATTTCCTTATTGGGAAATACGCTGATCGGCATAATTATTTTTACCTTACTGTGCCTCATTTTTAAACGCTCAAATATCTCACAAAAAATACCATTATATAATCAAAGAATAAAAAATAATGTGATTAAATTATAATATATTTAATTGTCAATTTTTAATTTGAAAAATATTGGAAAAAAGCTAATTTGCACAAATTATTTTCACTTTACTGTGGCTCATTTTTTTGACGCGAAAATATTTTAACCGAAATGCCATTACATGTCCACAAGTTTTATCATCGCTTTTGTGTTGTCAAAAACTTTAAAAGCCTAAAAGCGGCGAGTTTTGAATTTTTGGAGTTATAGGAATGGAATAATTCAGAGTAAAGAGTATTTTTTTGGGCTCGAAAGTAAAAATTAATTTTTGGAAGGATCGACAATGATATCGATATGTCAGTGATTTACGCAGAAATTATGGTAATGTGCATGTAATTTAAATTTGTAATTTCCGGATTAAACATAATCAACTAATAATCAACCGATTAGCTATTACATAACTAAGGCTTCATCAAGCAATGCCCGGAGAAAAATTCCCGAGTCCCTACTAATCCGAATCCCACATGCATCGCACCTATATAAACTCTTGTTTCTACCCAAATCCCGCTTAACGTATCCACAATAACCACGTTTTGATTGTGTATGCTTCTGCTACCGAAGTTATAACAATCTTACCAAATTCTTCCATCTTAAATACCAATCGTTTCCTATACTCGCATGCTCATCTTCCGAACTGTTCTATTATTAATTAAGTCTTCTTCCTTGTCGGTGTCGTGACATTCATATGCTATATATCAAAATACTATTATATCAAAAGTACCAGGCAACCACAATGGAGTTTTTTTGTGTACTTCATCCACTAAATTTTGGATGCATTTTCTTTAAACGAGCTTGTGCTCGTTTTATAGAGTTACGCTTCTTTGCTGGTGCTTTAGTAGTGCGTGAACTAAGTGTATCCAGAGACGTACAATACGGTTAATATAGCCGATGGGTGAATACCATGTGAGAAAAGTTCAGACACCAAGATCAATGGCTGCAACATATATGTCTTCCGTTTGATTCTCACGGACAGACTTTATACGCCCATACATGGACAAACGTCCAATATCCTAATTTTCTCTCGTATATTATTTTCGAGTCCATTGTAACTTTTCCAGTATCATTCGGCCAACAATGCTTGCTTGTATCTTCGAAATTCGTGATGAAATGGTGGCTTTGCTAAACCTTTGTAGAGGCAAAATGAAGTATGTTGCAAGGATCTGACTTTTTCTCTTTCGATTTCTTGCAATGCCTTCATATCTGGCCTGTATATGATCAAGCACCTCATATGGCACCTTTTCCATAAATGCCCATTCCTTTGTGTGTCTAATTTTCAGCCGAAGAAGCACTCTGAAAAAAAACTGCTTTATAGTTCTATAATGCTGACGGTAATTGATTATTATAAACCAGTCTAGCACAACCCCTCCACTGTCGGAGCAAGATCTTCTGAGAATAATTGGGATACTTTCGTTGTTTCTTGCATTTCTTGCTTTTTGTCTTGTTTCCATTCTAGTCTGTATCTAGAAAATAAGTGATTTAATTTGGTTTTGGTGAAAGTGCAAATAAATAATATTTACCTAACAGATCGCTTTCCTTATTGTCGGCAGATGAAAATGGTGTTAATTGTGAGGATATCCTGAGATAGTTCCCATTCATCCGTTGGATTGTCATTTGAGAAAACCACGAGCCTTTACTATTAAGGTGGAAGATGAACTCGATGAGGTCGAAGGCGAACCTACAGAGCCTGTCTCTGTGGGCAACCACAACCTCCGTGGCTCGATCGTTCCAATAGGGAATGCAGTCCGGGTCTCTTGAAGTTAATGCCGGAGCCGATATCTGAGATGAGGTGATGGTTTGGGAATTGTGAGAGGTATGTTTTTGTCTTTCAATATCTTCTTTCTGTTTTGAGCTGGAGACTCTCGCGTAAACAAAGCATTCATGTTGTGATGCCAAGGTGGATGAGGTGGTGATGGTGGTGGTATGGTAGAATCATCAGTATTGTGGCTTCCGAGCATGGATTAGACATTATAGGCACTTTGTCCCGAGGGAAGTCTAGAAGTGTGTATTTTGCCATATTTATTCCAGCGCGAGATGTGCTAGCTGAGCCGCCGAAAAATTTGGATGCTTTAGATGCAGAAGTCAGTAAGTTTGTTATAACACGAAACTTGAATGGACATTCAAAGATATTTTATATACTTTTGCAGTTAATAAAGAAATAATGCAACAGCTGTTAAAGCGTTCCGAAACCAGAAAAGTCGTTTTGGCGGTTGTGATGTGAAAAAAATTTTTAAGAGTGGAACGGGTTTTAAGAACAAAACGATGCAAGGAGAAAAAATTTCAGCCACGCTCTGAATAACTTAAAGAGGAAAGATAACGATAATGTAAAAAAATAATTTAATAAAATAATAGCTTTTTGATTAAGCTATGATTTGGTTAGATATAATTTTGTGAAATTACAATTTTGGCGTTTAATAATATCGATATTATATTATCGCTATACGTAAAAAGAGTTCTGGTTGATTATTAATTGACAGTATTGGATGCTGTCCCCCAATATATCTTTTTCTCATCGATAGCTTTGAAAAGGTTATAAATATTCTTTGCCCTTTCTACTCTTTTCTCAATTGCATTTCTTGAGAGATCATTGGGAAGCTGTTTTGCGATTTCATCGATAAGTTTTTTCTGAGCCATACGATCTCTAAGTTTTTTTTATAGCTGTCAACCTATTCTCAAGTTCTTTTTCAAATGCATAATAAGCATCTAATAACTTCTTGATTGATGCTCTCAATTCGTTTTGCAGCCTTAATAATTGCATTGTAAAATTACCAGAGTTCGTGATAGTTTTGGTTTGTGAAGCGATCGTACTCGATGAAGAACTTGGTGATTCTAACTCCTTGATAAGTTTTTTTCACATGGATGAATCCTTGTCCTTCTTTTCACTAGCCTTTTAACTTTTTTTATTAGATGATTTATCGACTCATTAGTGCCTTTGAGTGATGAGGCGATCGCATCTGGTGTCTTTACTTTGTAAAATATTGGCGCTACTATCGAGTAGTGGAGGGCGCATTCTGCTTCAGGTCAGTAAATTAGGTTTCACACCCATCTATAGACTTGCGAACAGCAAGTCGTTTTCCGGTTTCTGCATGAAATAACTTCATTTCAAGGGCTCTCAATAAAGATATAACTTCGTTAAAAAAAAGATACTCTTTTATAGAATACTCTTTATAAATTAAAGATTGAAAATGCATAGGTTGTTAGAAAAGAGTCATAAAAGAGAGAACGTCCAAAAATGTGAGAGAATGTGAATCGACCCATATAATGATCATGAACGAACAAGTTGTAGAATCTATCAGAGAAACGATGATCACCAAGCAGTGGTCATTTCTTGGAAAGTTACTATATCGATATAATTCGATTATACGTTCACTCCAACAAGTTAATAAACTTTATTATTTAATGTTTTTTTATCTTTAATTTAATATAGGTATGCTTATGAACACTTTGTTATTGCTTGTTCTATTTTAAGTTATTAAATGTCACTGTATATACATTGTAAAGTGCTGGCTATAGTACCTAAAGCCAGTCCTAAAAGACTGTAGTCTTTGAGTCCAGTCTTTTTAGGCATCGTGACTATGAGAAAAGACCAATTTAGTATGTGATCGTAATTCGTTTTAACAATCTAGTGTCTAACGAAAATGCTATTATATAAGCTAAGGACTGATACGTAAAGACCGTCTTTGGTTTTTAATGGTCTTATCATGTTACACATATTTGAGACCACGGTCTTGGTCCTACATTTTATAAGACTAACATAGTAGGACCGGCCAAAAAGTAAATGTAATCGACCCTCAAGAAACTACTAACGTTAAACGTAAAAAGGTGTAACAATGAGCACATACTACATGTACGCACGTATACGAAAAAAATTTATTTGAGGCTTAAAAAGTATGCACTCTGTAAAAAAAAGCTTTTAGTCGACTTGAATTTCCCCAATATATACAGACAAAACTTGTTGGATCCTGTGTTTTGTTAAAAGTCTGGACTAGCATATAAAAATTTGTACATGTACAATGCATAACGATAATCTGTTCCTGTGTCATTTTTTATGCATAACATTACACGGACGAACGTTCTTTTTAACACATCGATATACATGTATCATTATTATTTTAACGCCATTTCAAAGTTCCAAATAAAACACGGCACATAATCATTAAGTGAACTCAAAGATGGAATTTTATGCTCATAATTGTAGTGAATGCGGTTATTGTCAACAACGGAATTACTGCGATGAGTGTTCAGTTCACAATACTCATGATTGTAGTAAATGTACCGATTGTCAAAAAAATGAGTTCTGCCTTGGGTGTATTCTATATCACAAACGAATTTATGTTGAACTGTCTAGTGGGAATAAAGATATCGCCAGTCTAATAAATGAATGCGACAGAATTGCTAGTGAAGATAGATTCTTTGAATGGATCCCTTTTGAAAGATTGACCGATGTTGAATATCTTGCAAAAGAGGATTTTGCTTCAATTTATAAAGCATCCTGGTTGGACGGTCCGTTAAGCAAATGGGATCATAGAAAAAATAAATTTAAACGATGGAGAGAACGTAAAGTTGTATTGAGATCACTCAATTCAAAGCAAATTACATCCGAGTTTATAAATAAGGTAAAATAAGCACCTTTGATGTGTAAGCATATTGCTTTTTTATTTTTCAATATAGTTAACTTTTTCAAATTAGATTCAGACTGTTCTAAAGTGCACCACATATATAAATTATTATGGAATAACTAAAGACCCAGCTACAAATGAATACTCGATAGTGATGGATTATGCAAAAAATCTACGCACATATATGAATTCCAACAACCAAGAATTGAATTTGGAACAACAATTAGAACATTTAATTGATATTATCGATGGGCTACGTACAATTCACGAAAAGGGATTTGTGCATCATAATCTTCATCCCGAAAGTATATTAATGTCGAATGGTAATGCTCAAATTGCTGGTTTTGGACTTGTCAGACTAGCAGATATAGATAATATAGAAAATACTGATCAAGAAATTTACATGAGTCCAGAGGTACTAGGTGGAAAGCCATACACTAAAGCTGCAGATATTTATAGTTTTGGGATGGTTATGTACGAGATTGCCACAGGTGAACGACCATTTGGTGAACGAAGGCATGATGACTATTATGTATACGACATCTGTAAAGGAGTACGACCTACGATACCAACTAATGTTCCTGAATTATTCAAGTTTATAATTGAAAAATGTTGGGATCCTAATCCAGCAAACAGACCAACTGCTGAAGAACTTTACGACTTTATCAACTCTATTTACACGCACTATTCCGCAGACGACAATGTGCTTAATTTTGACATTCAGTACAAACTGAATACTTTGCATTGTCAGTACTACAGCTCTAAGACACATGAAGAAATTAAAGAATGCCTTAAATTAGAAGTGCAGAAATTAAATGAGATGAAATTGCAAAAAAGAAATATTCGCGAATATATTAAGTCAGACTATAAGAAATTGAGATGGGAAATAAAATTAAAATATTTAATTGATATTATCGACGGGTTACGTATAATCCACGAAAAGGAACTTGTGCATCGTGACCTTCACCCTGGAAATATAGTAATATCGGATGGTAATGTTCAAATTGTCAATTCTGAAGTTACCGGCCCAGCAGACATAAAAAAGTCTAATCAATTAATTTACGGAGACCTTCCTTATATTAGTCCAGAGGTGCTAAATGAAAAGCCATATATTAAAGCTGCGGATATTTATAGTTTTGGGATGGTCATGTACGAGATTGTAATAGGTGAACGACCATTTGGTGAGCGAAGTCATGATAGAGATCTTATATTAGACATCTGTAATGGAGTACGACCTAAGATACCAAACGATGTTCCTCGATGGTGCAAATTCATCGTTGAAAAATGTTGGAATACTATTCCAGAAAACAGACCGACTGCTTCGGAACTTGTCGACTTTATCCGCTCGTACTATTCAGAAAGTTATTTGGAATTGAATGCTTTGCATTTTCAGCACTACGGATCTTTAGAATCTAAAACACACGAGGAAATTAAAGGATGTCTTAAATTAGAAAGGCAGGAATTAAAAGAACTAGAAGAATACATGATCCCAATTGAAAGATTTACTGATGTTGAATATCTAGCAAAAGGAGGTTTTGGAACGATTTTTAAAGCAACCTGGTTGAACGGACCATTGAAAAATGATAAATTCAAACGACGCGAAGTTGTGTTGAAATTTTTCCGTGATTCAGAGCAAATTATATCAGAGGTCACAAAAGAGGTAAAAACGAAAAATTTCTAGTGTAATAAAAAGCTTTTTTTGTTTTCTAATCTAAATAAGTTTGTCAAAAATAGATTCAGACTTCTCTAAAATGCGCTCATAATTATATTAACTATTATGGAATAACTAAAAAAAAATCTACACATGAAGGTGAACACCGATACGCGATAGTAATGGATTATGCAGAAGATGGTGATCTCCGCCAGAATATTAACTCCAACTACGAAAAATTGACATGGCAAACAAAATTAAAATATTTAATCGATATTCTCGATGGGCTGCGTACAATTCACGAAAAGGGATTTGTGCATCGTGATCTTCACCCTGGAAATATATTATTATCGGATGGTAACGATAATGCTCAAATTATCGATTTTCAAGTTACCGGCCCAGCGGATATAAAAAAATCTAAAGAAATTTATGGAGTACTTCCTTATATTGGTCCAGAGGTGCTAGGGAGAAAGACTTACACTAAAGCTGCGGATATTTATAGTTTTGGGATGGTTATGTATGAGATTACAACAGGCGAACGACCATTTAATGAGCGAGACCGTGATAAAAACCTTATGTCTGAAATTTATAAGGGAGCACGACCCAAGTTACCAAATAATATTCTTGGATGGTGCAAATTTATTATGAAAAAATGTTGGGATCCTATTCCAGAAAACAGACCAACTGCTGAGCAACTTTACGACTTTATCAACTCTATTTACACGTACTATTCCGCAGACAATAAAGCGCTTACTTTAGATATTCCGTGCAAACTGAATACTTTGCATTGTCAGTACTACAGCTCTAAGACACATGAAGAAATTAAAGAATGCCTTAAATTAGAAGTGCAGAAATTAAACGAGATGAAATTGCAAAAAAGAAATATTCGCAAATATATTAATTCCAACTACGAAAAATTGAAATGGGAAACAAAATTAAAATATTTAATTGATATTATCGATGAGTTACGTACAATCCACGAAAAGGAACTTGTGCATCGTGACCTTCACCCTGGCAATATAGTAATATCGGATGGTAACGTTCAAATTGTCAATTCTGAAGTTACCGGCCCAGCAGACATAAATAAGTCTAATCAAGTAATTTGCGGAGTCCTTCCTTATATTGGTCCAGAGGTGCTAAATGGAAAGCCATACATTAAAGCTGCGGATATTTATAGCTTTGGGATGGTTATGTACGAGATTGTAACAAGCGAACGACCGTTTGATGAGCGAAATAATGATAGTGTTCTTGTATTAGACATTTATAAGGGAGCACGACCTGAAATACCAAATAACGTTCCCGGATGGTGCAAATTTATTATTGAAAAATGTTGGGATCCTATTCCAGAAAACAGACCAACTGCTTCGGGACTTTACGACTTTATCAACTCTATTTACATGCACTATTCCGCAGACAACAAAGTGCTTAATTTGGATATTCAGTACAAACTGAATACTTTGCATTCTCAGTACTACAGCTCTTTGGAATCTCCTAAGACACATGAAGAAATTAAAGAATGTCTTAAACTAGAAAAGCAGAAATTAAAAGAATTTGATGAGATGAAGTCGCAAAAAATCATGAACAAAAAACAACAAATCCACCCAAACACCAGTCTAATCTTTACGGGAAAACAAATCCATTCACATGCAGTTTACTCCAGTCGAATAATCTACACAAACGCATTTCACAGTAAAATAATCGAGACAAAATTAATTACAGGTACTTTTATTTTGAAATATAAATCATATTAACATTTCATATTAATTAAAAATTATTTATTTATTTAGGCATTATAAATACATGTAATATCGATTTGAGTATCGATTGGAATAATATATCGAGCACCTTGCTAAAAAACCTACAGATTCAAGATGAAAAACCTCCAACAGAGTAAAAAAATATATATATTTTAGACTTTATTAAATTAAATTGACAACAATATCTTTTTATTAACTGTGTCTCGAGTTAAAGCACAACAACCAAAAGCAGTTTTTACTTTTTTATCAGAATTTATTTATTTATATAAAAGTTATTTATTTTACTTAGGATATTTTATCTTATAGTTTATTCGTTTGATTGCTATGTTTATTAATATAACGACACATTAAAATTAGAAATTTTGAGTTTATATCAAAGCAAAATTCGATATCGGTATATTGCTATCGCTATGTAATGAATATCACAAAGTTGAATGGTCTAGTGAGAATAAAGATATCGATATCGCCTGTTTAATAAAAGAATGCGCAGAAGTTATTGATAAACACTAAAAAATTTATAACGATAAGACATTAATTATTGTACGGTTATAAGTGAGATCATGAAGAAAACAAATTACGACAAAGACATTGTGTTGAAATCATCACATGGGAGTTTATAGAGTGTAAAAAGTTTGCTTTTTGTTTTTTAATATAATCAAGCTTTTCAGACCGCTTTAAAGTGCACTATGAACCTTGTATTTAATACTAATAACCCAGCTACGAATACCAGTGGGCTGAGAAGAATCCACAAAGAAACTTGTGCGTCATGACTTTCACCCTGCGAACACACATGTATACCGTAAACTACCGTGAATAAGCACCACTTTTTGGTTCTAAAAAACGAGGCGGTACTCGTTTCTGGACATTCCTCACAATTTAAAATTATTGCCATTTAAAGCGATTTTAGATGTATCGATATTTTGTAATTTAAATTTAGTGGTACTTATTTCACTGTTGTTCATTGTTTGGATTGAAATAGGGTGGTGCTTATTCACACCAGTTTACTGTATAATTGGATATTGATGCTTTCATTTTCGATTTTGGGCTTACCGGTCCAGCAGGTATAAAAAATTCAATCAAAGAATTTACAGAGTACTTCCTTATACGTATTTGGTTATGTACGAGGCGAACGACCATTCGGCGAGCGTAGTCATGATATATACCTATTATTAAACATCTATAAAGGAATACGACCTAAGATACTAAATAATGTTCCCGGATAGTGCAAATGTATTATTGAAAAATGTTGGGATCCTATGCCAAGATCCTATGCCAAAAAGCAGACCAGCTTGACGACTTTATTAACGCTATCATAAATTCAATGAGAAATGGAAACTGAATTCAGCACTACGACCTTTTAGAATCTCCCAAGACACACGAAGAGATCTTTGAGTGTCTTAAACTAGAGAGAGGAGACAAGTGTCAGTTTATGTGTTTCAAACGAAGGTAAAATTATATTTAATATTATTTTATCAATTTATTACTATTTTTTCTTTTGGATTGGAAAACAGAAATTAACGAGAATGAAGATATATCGAGCTTTTTTAAGAATAACTACAACTTTATAATGGAACACTTCCAAATATCATTACTAGATGAAACTGGTAAGCAAATGTACAACTCACTCTCGATATAGTGAATCTCTCGTTATAATAAAGAATTTTCTCAGGATAACTATTAAACTTTCGCTTGATATAGTGAAGTTATATATTATTCTTTCGATATAAGCTACCGTAAAGATTTTTTCTTGTCCCGATGTCTTCATTGTAACGAGAGTGAATTGTATATACGTTATCGTTATACTGTCCCCGGTCATCTCTGATAACTTTCCGAAAATTATGTGTAATGCTCTGAAATTTTCCGAGCACAAAGAACATCACAAACGCTAATCATTGATACCTTTTATAAATTCTATATCGGGAAGGGGGGAACTGTTAATGAATTAAGACATAAGTCAACCCGGATAATCATAATTATCCGGATTGACTTAATACACATGATCTATATATATCTATAACACATTTAATGATTGGCTGAATTCTGCATAACATCATTACTATCAAAACAAATATTTTTTGTTTTGTGATTTTGCCCAGGCTGGAATCTCACCAATGAAAAGTAGTAAATAATCACTAACATTATCATCATTATGAAATCAAATTGAAAACTAATTGCAATCTGAAGAAATTTGTAATACTGTTATTGTTTTGATTGACTTTTGAAATACTCAAAGATATTTATAAATTTAAGGAATATTCAAAGAGAACTTCCAATATCTTAATGACTTAATGACAATTTAAAGTATTAACAATACTTGATAACTATTAGACTGAATATAAATAAGTACTAAAAGTACTAATAATAGAATTACTTAAAGATTGATAATAGTTGTGTTCTTTTAAATGCAATAATCTGAACTGCTAAAAAGAGTTCTCAAAATCTCAAAGTCAAAGTTATAGAGATTATAATATTCATATTATCAGCAATACGAGATCAAAGATGAATAATTTATTATCAGCAATATAATATTAAAGATAAGTTTATGAGTAATATATTATTAGTAATACAATATTGAAGGTAAATTTAGAATAATATATTATTAGCAATATAATCTCAAAGACAAATTTATGAATTATAATAATAATTCCTTTATTTAATATAATATTC
>CAJVPL010000658.1:0-21756 GCA_910591945.1 Ambispora gerdemannii | reverse complement strand
TATCTAAAAATAACTATCCAATAGAAATACTAATAAATATAATTCAATAATAATTAATATATTTCTTATTCAATAAATTATTTGTCAAATATCATATCATGATAATATATATTATTTGATAGTATTATTCATTTATATTATAATTGAAATTTGAGAACTTGATATAACAAATACATATTTCTTTAACAAAAATCTCATTTATAATACTGAATTCAAATCTGATCAAAAATCTGCTTTAAAAATTTAAATCCAATTAAAAATTTGATTTGAGTTCAGTTTGAACTTTAAATCAAACTCAAATCTAATAAAAAGTCCAGTTTGAGTTCAAGTAAATATTTAATGAGCTTCTAAGTAAAGTTATAGATCAGAATTAAAGCTACAAGATAATTAATTAAAAATAAATATTTAAAAAGATATTTAAATTTAAAAATTATTTTTAATTTTTATAAGTTTAATTTACTTTAATTACTTTATAATAAATATTTATTTTGCTATAATAATAATAAATTATGATTATAAATAAAATTGTAATCAAAAATAAAAGCTATAATTTGATATAAAATAATTATTATTAATAATAATTATTCGAAGAGATATATAGAATTATAATAAAATTTAATAATCGTAAAAATAAAAATAATTTAGTTATTATTAAATAAACTTTTAATTTTACTAAATAGTATAATTAGCATTTATAATTTATAATTAAAATTGTAACTTTTACTTAGAACTACAAATTAGTATATAATACTATATGTTATTCTCTAATCAAACTCAAATCAAACTTGAATTCACGCAATGATTCAATTCAAGTTTGATTCAAATTTTGAATTTTTCTTAAACTCAAGCCAAAATCTGATTTAAATTTAGACTCAAATACAGGTAAAAGTTCTATTTAGTTTATAAGAATACTATTAAGAATAATTAGAATTAATTTAGTACAAATTTAGTAATTAATAATAATTTATAAATATATTATAATATAATAATTTGTACAAAAAATATTGTCTTCTTGTTAGTTATTAAATTAATAATTTCATTTATTTTTTGCAATTTTGCATAAATTTTAATTTGAACAAAGATCAACTAATAAAAAATATTAAATAAAATTAAAAATATCAAAAAATATCAAAATATTACTTCAAATTTATTAGCTTTCAATTCTAGAACAGTTATATAATAATGATAAAGAAGTATTATTTCTAAATTATTTAACTTATAATTTTATTTTGGTAAAAGAATTATCTTTGTAATACCTTCACATCAAAAAGTTCTATTATTTTCTAATTTGTTATTTATCTTATTAAATAATTTTTATTAATATCCAAAAAATATTATAAGTGAAAAAATTGATTTCAAATAATAATTTAATTAATTAAATTAATATATAAATCTTATTTGGAATAAACTAGTAATAGTAATATTTCACAAAATTTTTTTATTAAATATTATCAAGTAATTCATAATAATTTAGTATTTCAAATAGATTTTACAATATAAAGAAAATAATGAAAATAAATTAAAGTAATCAGAAGTTGAACTATTTCTTCTTATAATGCATTACAAATTTGAAAAAAAATTTTTTTATTTAATTCAATTTATCAGATGGAATTTTTATTCTTAAGCAAAGTTTGTACAAAGAATATGATTCAAATTATGATCAAACTACTTATAACAAATATATGTATAATATGATATATAAAATCTAAAGTTATCAATTGTTTGTATTTTATAAAATATATAAACAAATTTAATTCATAAATATAATAAAATGGAACTTTTTTGAGCATATTCATGAATTAAATTTTGTATTTATTTCTTAGTAAAGAAATTTATACATTTTATAAAATACAAATATTTGATAACTTTAGATTTTATATATCATACTTTATTTTTTCAAAAATACAATTGATTAGCATAAAACTCAGAAATAATTATTAATATAACTTGAAATTTCAATTTTATATATAAATTTTTTTCATATATAAAGTGTGAGAAAAAAATTTTTTACTTTCCAATCAACAATCCTTGCATTTTAAGTTGCTACAAGTCTTGTATTATTTTTTTTCAAAAATACAATCAAATGATATAAAAAATTTAGCTTGAAAATTTCCATTTGTTATATGTTTTATTATATAATTTTGGACCGGGCGATACTTTTGGGGGTACTGTACATTCGCGATATTCGGTCGTGATGATTAATAATGGATTTGGGATCGAATTGGCTGGGAAAAGATACATGTGAATTGCAAATCAACCTTCAAAAAGCCATTACCTTACTGAAGAAGATTGTGCGCCGCCAATTCCACCATTAAACCAATGCCGGATGCTCCTTATAAAATGAGAGGTTGGTTTCAAGAAGCAGAAGAAGGCTATGCACCACCAGAGGATAGCGGGATCGAGGCCTGCAACGAGTGTTGTAGAAACCAAAAGTTTATTGAAGATCATTTGATATTTGTTCTTTTGAGTTTTTTTAGTACATTAAAAAATCCAAACACCTTCGCCAATATTATGCACACTAATATGAAATAAGCATCGAAGAATCGTTAGCAAGTCCAATTCCCTCTATTCGTCAGCTTGTCAATGATAACTTCACAATTAATTTGCAGCCCATTCTTAAAGTCACGGGAAAGTGGCTTAAGTTGAAGATTCCAGACCAACTAGGAATGGTCAAACCTATGATCTTCATTATTTATACGTAGTAAATAAAATTCAGAAATTTCTATTCTAAATATGGCTGATACCAAGAAACCTGCAGACTCGTTGTCGAAACTACCAATGCAAGAAACTTCTCAACTCTCTGCTGCTGTAGAACTACCGGTGGGTCAAGTGCAAAAACTATACTTTTAATAATAATATTTCGAAAAAAGTCGTGTTACTGACACGTTTGTCTATATATATATATCTCTATAGAAAACTGCTACCAATGGTTCTAATAAACTGAAATCAATACAAGCTGAACTCGATCATTTGCTAATAGAGAAGAAAAAGGCGGACTTCAGTTTGGTGAGTATTATCTTGGTTAAATTCAAAAAAAAATATTAAACCGCGGTTAATTTGTTATATTAATACATGGTTTCTTACTTTGTTCATTATTTGATTATCAAATAGGCAGAAATTGAGTTTTCGATATACAATTTTGAAGGATCTTACCTAAAAGAGACTCACAACGGCAAGGGAAACTTATTGCGTGGGTTCTTCGGTAAAGTGCCGAAAAGTGCGTTAGATAAGAACGACCTGAAAAAGTTCGAGGTTAGGGAAGAGGACCGAATTTTCTCGAGATCTTCGTGGGTGAAATTGCATTTTCTCTGTATTGAATATGTTCAATGTGTTTCTCCTTCATTAACCAATCATAAAATGTACATCTTTGTAAAGGGTGACTTATGAGCAGGTAATGAATTTATTATTTACTTTTTCATATCGTATTATTTTATTCTTCGTCGAGAAAAAGAACTGCTTCATGTGCTTCTCTCATTTTATCTTGAATTAGTCTGTCACGATGAAAGAATCCCAAAAACCGATTTCTAACGATAGTTCCGAGGCCCAAAAATCTAACCTTCGTAAACAAAAAAAAAATCCTAGAAATGCCAAAAGGAGAAAGTATTGAACTTATCGCCATGCACCATTAATCATATCACAAACAACCACCACTTTTTCTGCCTTAAGCGATCGATTGATTCGCAAACGAAGAATTCGCGAGTGGGTGCGCACGAGATAATATTCCGGAAAATCAATTTTGCGTATTTATTTACTCATAATCTAGAACAATTTTGCGTGAATCAAGAAAAAAAGTCACGTTTATCCTTAAAACAGATCCGGTAATAGAGCGAGGAAAAACCGAGCTGGCAAGAAAATTTGCACACGGATAGATAATAAACTCTAAAGACTTTTTGAAATCTCTCTTAGAAAAAGTAGCTTAATATGAAATATCAGGTTATTTTATTTTATTTATCAGTAGTATTAGCTTATTACGACGCGTAATTTTATCACCGCGTATAATTATCATTATATTCCATTGTAGACTAATATATTCACCCACGTTTCATTCCGTGTTACAAATAAATGATAGATTATCATTGTTCTACATGTATTATGTATGTGGTACTTTTTCAGCAAGTAAGCAAGCAAGCATAAAACGATCAACTCTAACAATAAAACATGGTCTCTGAACAGAACCCAACGACAACAGCAAAAAACTGGTTGAAATCAAAACTAACAAGCTTAAAACGAACGGCAAACTTTACATTTTCTGAAGATGTTTTCATTTCAATTTTACTTTGTCTGGTGTCGGGTGACAAACACTTGATTCTGACAAGTAGACAGGAGGAACTTGAAGACTTACGAACAATGACAGAACAGGTTCCTTTTTTTTTACTCTTGAATCTGAGTATGAACTTGAACTGATTTGTTTTATTTTTGAGTATTTAGATATTCCCTCACATTTTTGGCCTGTCTTGCTCAACTATCACTTGCGATATTACGCAAACACCCACAGATTTTACTACGTGCCTGTTTAATCGACCCAGAGAAGAGAACCCTCCAGGTAATGGCGATGGTGGAATAACAATAGAAGAGTCAACAATCCACAGCCGTATAACTTCCCAAAAATCTCTAAGATCAATTCGAACAATAAATTCTACATACTCAACTGATAACGGTAAAAAATCGAATAAAAAGGCCCCCGCAAAGCGCCGGTCAAATTATTCACACATTTCTACGCATTCCACCACCTCGAACCACACCACCAAAGACTCATTATCGTCTGATTTCACGGATGGACTCGTCACTGAGGAGCCACAGACAATTGTGGGGACTGAGTATGATGAATCGGTACCTCCGATATTGGTTGTGGATAATAACCATAACGGTCATAATAATAATGGAAAAGGAGGAGGAAATGACGTGTCTGAAAAGGTAGTTACAAGAAATAAATTTTTTTCAAGGGTGACTTCCGACTTTGTGTTTGGTAGACAAACAAATTTTGTTTATAGTTGCCAGTTGTTTTTTTGTGTGGGTTCTGTGGCTGCTGCTATTCGAATCGAATCTAATCTGTTAATGGGATGGAGCATAGTCAAAGGAATGGACCAAGCCGATGGGTAGCGTGAAAAAAGTTGAGATTGACAAAGAAGTTTTTAATAAACCGACGCATCATCAATCACGACGAAGAAATACAATCATAGCTTCGGCACCTTCACCGTCATCATCACCACCACCATCATCATCATCAGCAGCCAACGCTTTTGCCTCCTCCTCCGCATCACCACCATTAGACACTATCTCGATGCGCCATAATCTGAATATATTCACAGGGTCACCGCGAAAAAATATATATCCTTCCACCCAATTCCCAGTCACTCCGTTGGATTTCATGTTCTCGCGAAAAAGACACGAAAGTATAAGTATTAGTGGTCAGGAGTCACCTTCTCATATTGGCTCCAAAAGATTGGCACATGCTGTTATTGTTGAGGGATTGGAAACGAACGAAACGATACATGCATTCTTGTTGGAGGTATTTATTGTAGTTTTCTTTTTTGATTAATAGTATCGTGAATTTTTTTAATCTGATGTGCAAATTTTATCTGTCGATAGATGTTAATAAGAAAACAAGTAACTGATCGAACAACGAGTTATAATTTACCACGACCGTTCATTGTAGTAGCATTGCTTCCTCTATCTAATACGCGATACAAATTGCCAAATCAATTGGTAAGAACAAACAAATATTTTTCTCAATTATATATGTATCGTTCATTATAAATGTCGTTCAATGATGGAGTAATAAAAATAAAAAATTTATTTAGCTTGATAGGTTCTTTATTAGTTACACCTACGAAGGGATAATAGGAAATAGTGGAACTGGAAAAGCGCCTTTAGTATTGAATCGTAAAAACATGGTTCGATATGCAGTATGAACCTTTTAACGAATTCTCTCCCATTCTTTGATTTGAAAATTTACCTGATACGCGTAATTTATCCAAAATTTTGTTTTTTTTTGTAATTCGCGTTTTTCAGGAAATTGAGGATTTCTCCAGAAAGATCGAGAAAGTATTCATTCATAATGACATGCAGAGATACATCCGCGATGTTGTTATCGGGGTTCGGACACACCGTATAGTGAAAGGTGGTATAACCGCTCGCACATCATCCGATCTTGTGACTCTAGTAAAGTAAGTTTTTTCGGATTCTATTGACTTGGCGCGACAACAAAAATATAAATTTCCGAATTTTCGTAATAGGGCTTTGGCCGTAATATTTCAAAAGAATTTTGTCACCCCGGAATTGGTATTGATAGCCAGCGAAAAGGTGTTTTCGCATCGATTGATAAGACGGGAGATTGGCGACGATAAAAGTACAATGTATGGAACTAGTTTACATACTTTGTTGAAGTTACGAAATTCTGTTTCTGTTGCTTCCGGTGGTGGTACTCAGACTCCAGGCGATGTGGTAGCTGATGTATTACAAGCGGTTAGACCACCAGCTTAGTACTAGAATGACGTAATAATAGATGGTTGTCATACAAATCAACATTATTCTTAATAATCATAATTATAATATAATTAATAGTGATGATGCTTTGTTTTTACTCGTTCCCTCACCATAGATGCAACTTTTGCCAGCCATAACTCGCACAATTTTATCACGTTAGAATTGATTGGGTACATTTCAATCAATTTAAATACGCCAACTTTTCAAATTCTTATTTTTTTAGATTTTGTAAAATAATATATTTAGTCGTCCTCCTTCGTTTTTTTTTTAGTTATTTTTTTATTTTCCCTCTACTTGCTTAATATTTTCTTACATCTGTCATTAAGAAAGAATTATTTTTTTCACTTGAGAGATCCAACAATGTCTGAAACTCAACCACTTCTTCCTCCAGACACTCAACAACTACCTCTGCAAAGACGCATTGTGGCTCCAGTTCGAGTAGAACCTAAAGTTAGTAGAATTTAGAAGGGATTTTTTCTTGAAAATAAATATATTTGATTTTGATGAAACATTTTATTATATGGTAAATAGGTGTTTTTTGCGAATGAGCGAACATTTCTCTCTTGGCTGCAATTCACAGTTGTACTTGGTGGTCTCGCTATCGGACTCTTGAATTTTGGTGATCGCGTTGGAAGAATATCGGCTGGTTTATTTACATTTGTTGGTAAGTTGATGCGACCGATCAAATAACAGGATGTCGTCTTTATCACTTTATATTTTGTATTAGCTGACGACTCTAGAATTAATTTTTTTTTAATCTTTATATTAGCAATGGTTGTAATGATTTACGCGTTAGTCATATACCATTGGCGAGCCGATAAAATACGAAAGAGAGAGGGAGCACCGTATGATGATCGAATAGGTCCTACTGTTTTATGCATATTCTTGCTTGGTAGATTTTATTATTTATTTAATGTGCCCATTTTTTGTCGTTACTTCATTCTTTAATTTCGATTGTTTCCATTTTGATTTGTAGCTGCGGTTATTACTAATTTCGTTCTTCGATTTACTAATTAAAAATCTAGAGCTTGATTTAGTATCTTATTGATATTATTATTATAGCTTAATATATATATTGATAGAATATGGATGGATGAGGAATTTGTAATTTCGCTTGAGTAATTTATATATTGCTGGCTTTATTTTGGTTATTCATTGGTTGGTTAGTTAAATATAAAATAATTAATTGGAGATTGTGTGTATACTTGAAACATTAATGTAGTAATAAATAACAAATAATCATCTTTATAGAAAAAACCAGGTAGAAATAAGTAATGGATTTTCCCCTAATATTATTGTTATTATATTTGCAATAAAAAGGATTATGGTCATATCATTTTATAGTATTGTTAAACTCTTCCGACAACTATTTTTTAATGGATCAAAAAAAATATAAATTCATTAGATTTACGATAGCAAAAGATTCTCTCGATTAATAAATACTCACCCCACGGACGACGATCCATTGGACACAACCCGCGGCTGCCTTCGGTCTCGCACCACTTCAACACGCAATGCATATGAAACACGTGTGTGCACTCACCCCACACTATATAATTAACAATAATATCAACGTTGTATCTTGAAAATAAAGTTGATATTTAAAACTTATGTACTTAGTGGACAATCATCGCCAGGAGTTTTACAGGTTGGACAACAGGCCTCAAACTGAACACGACAAATTCCACATACTTCCTCGTTGTCGACGTCCCAGCGCCACGCGGCTACCGCTTGCCAACTATATATTTTTCGTTTGTTCAGTATTTGTTTGTCTGTCTGTCTGTCATAATTTGAGGATAAAGAGCAAAATGAGATTACCGTTTTATTTTCACTTTCATTATTTAATTTTATTTTTGTAGTTCGAGGAAAGTTCGAGTATATATAGATAAGATGCACGCTGATTATCATTACTAAATATATTCGATTTGATTGAATAAAAAAATCCGAATATTTTTCACTTATAAATGTAAAATGTCTGTCACTAAAGAATCACTTGAAAAGACACTCGGCGAGAAACTTAAAGCTGAGCACGTTGAAGCATCAGATACATCCGGTAATAACATGTAACTAAGTAAAAAAAATGTGAATAATTCAAGTTGTCAAAATGAGTCTAATTTTTATCATAGGAGGATGTGGTCAAAGCTTCGAAGTTATAATTGTATCATCACAATTTGACGAGAAGTCATTGTTACAACGGCACCGGCTGGTGAATGAGGCTATAAAAGATGAAATTTCGGAATTGCATGCTTTTTCGCAGGTATGTTGGTGATGGGGGTGGTGGTCGGTGATTTATAGGTTGACTTGTCTTTCGGCTGGCTGGCTCATGTACTGTTATTTATTTAGAAAACCTATACTCCAACTCAATGGATTGAACAGCAACAGCAACAACAATCTTAATAATCTCATAAAGGGATAGTATTTTTTTTCTTTTACTAATAAAATCTTGCTATTTATTAAAGAACATACCCAAGGAATAATAAATACTAATTACAATGATAGTCAAAAAAGATGTACAATAAAGAAATTTTACCGATTTGGCGATCAACAATAAATAGACTAAATTTTGGTTTTTACCTTGCTCGACATTCTTTTAAATCATAAAAATTAACAATGGCACAGGATAACCCCAATGCAAACATGGGCGTGAAGGTCATGATAGAGCAAGAACAAAACGAAAACACTATAAATTCATTCTACAAAAGTTTTGAAGAAGAGGAAGATTCTGGGCAAGACAATGAGGACTCTATTTTAGAAGATTCTCCTGATTCTGATCACAATGATTCCAACCACTCTGTGTCTTTCTCTTCGGATATTGGAACCGAGGAAGAAACAGAGAAAGACATTGAACACGACGGCGAAGATTCTATTACACAAAATTGCTGCCCTATATGTCTCCACCAGTTCCAAAATCCAAGTTACGTAATTTCTTGCTACCACACTTTTTGTTTCGCATGTATTAGAGAATGGCTCTCAGTCTCGAGAACAGTCCTGTGTCCGCTATGCAAGGCACGGGTAGAGGTTATAGTTCATAGTATCGACGAGAACAATAATAGTTTTAAAAAGTTTCTGGTTGATGTTGACGAAGAAGGATTTCAAGATACCTTGGTACCATTAAGACGTCGTAGCAAGAAATATAACAATGTACAACAGCAAGCAAAAATATGGGGTAGTGGTAGCGGCAGCTTGCTGCCATCATTAGATTTATCATCTTCAACAACGGCAATAAAGAATCGACGCAATATATACAATCAAGATCTTACGCCAAAAGACTCTCGTGGTCGAGTGCACAGTGGCTCCGTCTCTATAAACACAATGAAAATCGAGCCACGGGATTTAGATCGTCTACGTCCTTTTATAGAACGTGATTTATTGGCGTTGATTCCTCCAGACACATATGATAATATCATCTTAGAGTACGTGCAAGGATTGTTGGTGATGCCGTATCAACAACCACCACCAAAACGGCTAATTTCATTATGGGATGAAGTTTATCGTCTGCTGCGCCCATTGTTGGGTCAATGGGCTGAGAAATTTGTCGAGGAGGCTTGTCGGTTTGCGTTTAGTGGAATGGATATTGTAACTTGGGATCGAATGGTGGATTATTCGTGAATAGTAATTAAAAATGACATTAAATCGACAATTACATCGAGTGAATAAAATAAATTGATTTATTTTTCTGTCTTTCTATCATAAAAATTACTTCTATCAGAAAACTATTACTTATGAAATAAATCATTATCAGTCTAGTCTACTGCGCATCTATTTTATGTATTGGATTAAGAAAAATAATAAAAAATAGTCCTTTTGGAATTCCAGTTTCAACTCAGTCGATCAGCACACCGGCACATTAACAGCCAATCCACCTTGACTTGTCTCTTTATATTTACTCTGCATATCAATCCCGGTTTGACGCATTGTCTCGATAACCTGATCGAGTGTCACGCGATGGTGTCCGTCTCCGTTTAGAGCTAGTTGTGCTGCAGTTACAGCCTTAATAATAGATACATTAAAATAAAAAATATTTATGATGATGCATTCATTAAAAGAGGTAATAAATAAGCTTGCGAGCTCTGCTAAACGAAAATCTTATTAGTAAATATATACCTTCACCGCACCTAACGCGTTTCTTTCAATGCATGGAATTTGGACGAGACCATCAATCGGGTCACATGTTAACCCTAAATTATGTTCCATACCTATTTCCGCGGCATTTTCGACTGTCAAAATGCACGCATGAGATAGGTATATTTTTTGCAGCCAATAATATCGGAGTGAAATTGATTAGTATAAATAAATACCTTGTTCAGGAGTACCACCCATCACTGCGGTGAATGCCGCTGCACTCATACTACAAGCTTTTTTAAAAGAAAAACGATGTTGAATGATAATTTTATTTCCGAGTAACTCGAGACAAAAAAAAACGATTTCACGTACCAACTCCAACTTCGCCCTGACATCCCATCTCAGCCGCACTTATAGATGCACCTCGTTTATACAGCATCCCAATAGCAGCACTAGTGAACAGGAACTCCATCACATCGTGTTCCGGTTCTGTGGAAATGAATTCTAAATAGTATTTTAACACGGCTGGGATTACACCTACGTACGCGCGACATAGAAATTAATTATTCGTGAGATTAATGTCGAGATCGATTTTTGTTGTATAAACACATACATACCTGCAGCTCCGTTTGTTGGCGCTGTGACTACTCTGCCACCCGCTGCATTCTCTTCGTTTACCTTTGAATAAATAATTTAATTAATTAATACAAGATTTATATTCTAAAAATATTTGATGTGGACAATTACCGAAATAGCGTAAACACTAAGATATTCCAACGCAGGTAACATCGATCGTTTCGGTTGTCGCTTCGGAAGCGGATGTGGCAAAATTTCACGCGTCGACAAATGGGTAATCTGGTCATTTCCCAGACTTATAGTAATATCGTTACGATGACCATGACCATGACCAGAAGCCGCCGCCGACGACGATGAATATAACCCTCTCAATAATTTTTCATATAATCTCGGCGCTCGTCTCTTAACTTGCAATTTACCCGGCAAATACTCTTCACTGCTAAGACATCCATTCTCGATACTTTTATTCATCGTCTCCCAGATATCCATGACTTTTTTCGAAATCTCCTTTTTACTTCGCCATCGTAACTCGTTCTCGTATACCACTTGAGCGATGGTCAAATTTTCGCGTTTACACACACTTAATAGTTCTTTGGCGTTACTGAATGGTAGTGCGGCTCTGGTGACGGCCATATCTTGTTGTGTACGCGTTTTGGAAATCGTGCTCTTGTCGTAGCTTTTGTAGAAGAGGTTTTCGCCGTGTCGGATTTGTGTTGCTTCGTTGACTACAAATCCGCCACCTATTGAAAAGAATTCGTTGGTTGCAACCTGTCGAATTTATTATTAACATTATTATTGTTCAGAATAAGCTATAATGATAACAAATTAGACTTGAATATTGAAGAGATATATTAGATTCTAATCTTACCAGATCACCAAGTTTATTGAATGCACAAAAACGCATGCCATTTGGATGCTGTGGTAACGACTCAAAGAAATGAAAGATCAAATGTTTTTGTTCGAATTGAATTGGATGCGATCCGTCAAGATTAAGAATTCCTATAAATCATATGCACACAAGCATACACAGACAATATGAAATTTCTTTCCAGGAAATACAATAGCAATGATCATAACAATTTATTTTCAAGCCAAGAAATAACAAATACCATTATTGTAGATTGATTCTACCCTCGATGCTATTGTGGACGTTTCAACACCTTCCGGCGTTTCACCTTCCATACCCATCAGAATAGCATTTGGCGTACCGTGACCTCTTCCGGTCAGTGCAAGTGACCCGAATAAATCTATTCGTAGGGAATGGACCTATGTTAATCGAAAATTTAAAACGAATACCATTCACATTATATATAGATAAGTGTTACTCTGCCATGATACATTATGGATCAGCCAAGTGAATAATTTAGTTATACCTTTTCAAGAACACTATGCGATTTCAGATCATTAATAAATATCTTTGCAGCGCGCATTGGACCCACTGTATGACTTTATTAAAACAAAAAAAAAACATCTGTAAATTTGTCTAGTTTACTCAAACTTGCAACAAACCTCAAATAATAAAGAATAAATAAAATACCTTGAAGAGGGACCAATTCCAATTGAAAATAAATCAAAAGTAGAAACTACAGCGTGTATCTCTGTATCTGCACTGTTACTGCTGGTACTATTTTTTTCTTTTTCAGTGTTGATTGGTACATTCGTATCAGTAGTTAATGGAATCTCGGTATTTAAGGGGATTTCAGAGGTCAAAGGGAGATCGTACGCATACACCGAAGCTGCTGCTACTTGTTGGTCAATATCTTTTCCGGAACCAAGAATTGTAGCATTTATTTGATTATTTGATTTTGAGGATGTGGTGTAATAGTGATTTTGATATAAGAATGATGTAAACTTTGGTGATATTGGTAGCGACCGAGATGTTTTTGATTTTGAGTAGTTTAAACCTTCTAGTAATGAACGACAAGAGGAGGAGGTCAAATTTGAAAACGAACAAAACTCAGATGTGTTTGAGCGAAAAAGGGTCATAGTATTATTATTAGCCCCGTGCTTGTTGGATTTGGGTGTAATCCGCCAAATGCATGAGGAAAGACGCGTCAAAGACATTTTTTAGTTTTTTGTTCTGAAAAAAAATATACTCGCAAAAGAATAAAGAGGAAAGAGAAGAGTTGATAAAGAGAAGGGCATTATTAACATTATTAATTATTAACAATAGTTTTATGCCAAATGCGTGATCTTTATTCAAAGATAATTATTCTATGTGATCGAATTTTTCCCACGGTGTTTGCTGAAGATCAGTCAACCAATTTAGCATATCGATATTAATTAACTATATCGGTATTAACTAATTAGATGTTTGATCATAATGACAACAGGAATAACAGAAATAGACGAACCAGTTTTCGTTAGTGATGATAATGAAAATACAAATGTTGGACGACGCCTACTTCCACCCGGTAATTTAGAAGGCAAAGGTAGTAGTAGTCGCCTTCTAATACCACAGAACTACTGGTGGATACTAAATCCAAGAGAACCAATAACCACCTACCTGGAACTATTCTCCTGGAAATTCTACGCGTTCGGGTCTGAGGTCTATGCGATAATCTCTTTATCCTTCATGGGTCTAATTCTCGAACGTCTGGCCTCCCAACAAGGCGTAGTAACCTCCGACTACATCACCCCATGCACAAACTCCTCGGCACTTGTAGCATCCGAGGAAATCAGATGTGTGGTGAAAATTTTCGGGAAACATGTAGACACAGCCGCGTTTAGCATGTACACTTTTTCATCGAGCGTTTTTTTGCAGGCTATTACGGCAATTTCGATTGGGGCGGCTGCTGATCATGGAACAATGCGAAAATTTTTGTTGCTGCTATTTTCGTATGTTGGGGCGGTGTCGACAATGCTGTTTTTGGCGCCCAGTTTGTTCCTTGCTTTTGTGGCTATTTTGTCGAATGTTTGTTTTGGGGCATCGTTTGTGTGCTTGAATGGTTTTTTACCGGTTTTGGTAAGAAATCATCCGGATATACGCAAAATCGTCAATGATATTAATTATTATCTTGGTGATAAAACTCGAAGTAATACTGCGGTAAACGACAATGATGACTTAACAACAGAAACTACTGCAGCAGGAAATAATCTATATATAAATGAGAATATTGAACAAGTGTCATTATTGAATGATGCTAATGAAGATGAAGAATCGAGAACAACAAGAGTCTCACCATCGTCATCATTAGCAAAAGACGAGAAATTAACAAACCTCTTCGAAGAGCTAACAACAACTAAAGAACAATTAAGTTCTCGTATTTCCCTACAAGGTTTCTCATGGGGATATCTTGGCGGGATTATTCTGTTAAGCGTGTGTTTTCTAATTTCAATGTCACTCGACGGATCCGTATATAGTCTTCAGATCGGTGTGTTTCTCTCGGGTTTATGGTGGTGTCTGGTCACTTTGATAGTGTCAAGATGGCTGCCAAATCGCCCTGGACCGCCGTTGAAAAATGTTTCTGGTGAGAGGTTGAGGTGGACCAATTATGTCACGTATTCGTGGAGTCATTTGTGGTTGACTGTTAAAGAAGCGAAAAATTTGACAATGACTTTTCGATTTTTGGTTGCGTGGTTTTTGTTGTCTGATGGTATATATGATATTTAATCATTTATTGTATCAATTAAGATTTATTGATTTTAATATTTAATATGGATTTTGATTATAGGATATACTACAATTTCATCAGTATCATTGTTGTTCGCACAGACAACTTTACAACTACCATCTACAAGTTTAATCTTCATGGCACTAATAACCCCAATTTCCGCGCTATTCGGCACAATCATCTGGCCAAAACTGCAAATCGGCTGGTTGAACCGAACACCAAAACAAACGATCATCACCCTTCTCTTTTTATTTTCAATTATCCCGTTGTACGGCTGTCTCGGATTCGTACTACCCATTGGCGGACTAAAATCCGCGTCGGAAATGTACTTTCTGGCAGTGCTTTTTGGTTTTTTGGTGGGTAACATACAAGGATATTGTCGGACACTGTTTTCAGAGTTGATTCCGCGTGGGAGAGAAACAGAGTTTTTTGCGTTGTATGCTGTTACTGATAAGGGATCTAGTTGGTTAGGGCCGATGTTGGTGGCGATCATAACCGGTGAGTTTTCCGACTTATTGCAGTCCTTGTATTGAAAGTCGGTCTCACCAATTTTTCATTTTTTCGACCAAAACAAAAATAGATGTCACACATGAAATACGATATGGATTCTTTCTGCTGCTCGTATTAATATTATCACCGATTCCAATTATATATAGTTTGGATGTTAAAAAGGGTCGGGAAGAGGCATCAAATGCAGAGAACAATCAATTCGAGACTATATAGTTACTCACTTTCATTACTTAAAGCAATGATTTGAACAATTATAATGACAATTCACTGTTATTTCTTTTATTCCATTCAATAGCTTGCATTATTAATTTATTAGTTGGTATTCTTTTCATCGTATAAATTTTATTTTTCTGAAAAAAAATAGAAACTTATTTTATTTTTCCATAGCACCACCCCGTCTCAGTTATTTGTTGGTGTTTTTTTTCCTCTGTTTCTTATTCAACGTGAACGGCTGCGTGAACGCTTCTTGGAGTCTCCTTATTTTTTGGTCACCGATTCCGGGGCATGTTGATAATTCGTCGGTTGATGCAGACATGATGTTTTTGAGGGACTAGGCGAAATCAAATTCAGATTTTATGTGAATAAAGGGTTTGGATGATGATGAAGAAACGAAAGATGAAGAGGAAGAATAAGAATGCAAAAAAGTACTCCAAACTGCGACGAGAGCGTCAATACATCTGTTTTGTTGACTGATCGTATTTGTGTGAGGCATTGGGTTAACTGTGAAATATTTCAAGAAAATTTCAGTATATACATAAGGTTTGAGTTGCGAGATAATCAGGTTTTATAGTTAGAAAAAAGACCTTTGCATGATAATCACTCTCCACTTTTTCCATGATAGAATCAGGAGGTCGGTTCTCGAATGCTTTGAACGTTTCGAGGTACTTTCCTGCCTCTTCTTGACTTTTGTTTTCGTCATATCAAAACAGATAGACATAAAAATCGTGACGATACAATTATTCAACCAAATAAAAATCCGAGTTTATCCAAATACCTCCAAGCAAGCATAATCGTGAAATTATTAGTCACACTTATCTTTGTCAGTTCACGAATTGGATCTTGGTGGCTATCCTTTGGTGTTTGTTTGTTTGTTTGTTTTAGCTCTTGGAATTAAAATATGAAGATCATAGAGCATGGTATTATAGAATAGTCTACTTACAACATCGACCAAGACTAACAGAATCCGTAAATTGAATTGATACATGACCATCTGGATTCTCGTGAATATATATTCGGGATGAAGACGATGATATCTGAGACTATAGTAATTTCCCATTAAAAATAAATATGTCGACATTAATTTGATTTATAGTAATTGACGAGATGTAACAACAATGACAAACCTTAAAAACAAGGCACAAGTAGTCGATCCAACAATAAAATCAGGCGCAATCTCGCCATACTCCCACGGCACATTTCTAATGTATTGTAATAACGGATTACCCCTCTAAAAAGAATTTATTATTTGAAAAAATTTCACACTCTTTCATGCGTGATTTTTACTATATTGATAAATTACGCGTTAAATTCCCAAAAATTCTATATTCATTTATTCAAGCTTTTAAACTCTATTATCATCGGTTGTAGTTGATGTTGACGAAGTGGTTACCTGTCGTTCACCATTCACAATAATAGGTCCGCCAGCTCTTCTATTCGCTAACGAACTAGTCGACGATGACGCTTGGCTAGTATTCGTTTCACCTTCATTTCCACCGCCACCATTACTGTTATTAACGTTGCTAAAATTTCCTAGATCTAACGCTTCGCGCGCACACCTTACAAAATAATCGAATCGCACCGGGCCTAATAAGATTCCACTGAACCATCGCGGTATGCTCACTGCGACGTTCACGAGTTCTAGCGTTTTTAGGAGGTTTAGGATTAAGATGCTGGCGTCGTCTTCGCCATCATCGTCGTTTTCTGTGTGTTTGATGACAATCATATCAAAAACTAAATGCTATTCATATAATAATAAAGAAAATATGGGAAAAAAATGTGCCCGTACGAAACCTTCCAACAAATTTCCATTTTGATAAATACGATACGCTAAAACATAATGGGTGGCATTTTGTTCTTTGTTCCTGACAGTAGCTTTGAATGCCTCAACCTCGTGAAGGTCAGTGACTGTAGTGGCTAACGCGATAAATGTGCTTCCTCTGTCTTTTATCGGTGTGCTGCGAAATATGTCTCTTGAGAAACCATTTCCTGACGCATTGTTGTTATTGGCATTGTTATCATTACCAGAAGTATCAATATCCATTGCTGAAATGTAATTTCAAAGAAATTTTTGGTGATCCAAATAATACTCTACGACAGTATATTCTAGAACATTGCACATTTTAGAAAGTAAAAATCAAAAAATTTTTGATTAAAAAATGGCGCGCGGGAAAACCTACCCAGTAACAAGAAAAAGGAAAGTAGCGGAGTCCGAGTTCCCCAACCAAAAAAAAAAACCTGTAAAGAATGACAAAGACAATAACAATAATAATAGAAATAACACACAGGACGACATTAATTCGAAAACTATAACTAATAAAAAAACCGAAATTCCTAAAATCAAAAAAACCACCACCACAACAACGAAAAATTCTAATATTAATTTATCTACTCAGCTCAATAAAAAAGAAACCGAGAAAAATTCAAAGTCAGATATAACTAATAATGCAAAAACATTATCTAATAAAAAACATGATGTTTCGAGTAAGCACGAAAAAATAGCGGGTAATCAAATAAAGGGTCATTATAAATATAATAGAAATAGGTATCAGGTCGTTGAGGAGGAGGAGGAGGAAGAGGATGACGACGACGACGACGACAAATTTGATAATTTGCAAATTGATATACAGTCAGATGAAGAGGAAGAAGAGGAAGAACTTCAAAGTTCTGATAATTCTGAAGAGATTGTAAATACTCTGGGTCGTTTTGATGATGAGGATCTAGAAGAGGATGACGACGAACAGTCAGGTTTGTGGGGTGACGAAAATGATAGTGATTATATCGCAGGAGATAGTTTGGAAGACAGTCAGCTCGAAGAAGAGGATGATGATGACGAGATTTCTGATGTAAATGAAGATGAGATAAACCCGGGCGAGAAAAAAGAGTGCGCATTAAATATAAATTTATTATTCTATTTTTGGTATCTTATTATATGTCAAAGTAACCGACAATCTAATTGAATAGTTCTTGGATTTGATAGAGAAGAACAAGAAGAAAAAGATAAAGAAGTATATGTCACCGGGGCAAACGGATATCCGCGTAAAATATTGCCCGAAATTAATCCTGTTTATGATAGTGACACGTCAACAGAAATGGCAAGTTTTTGATGTAAATTTAACTTTTAGAAATTATCAAATAAATTAATTATATTTTTTAAAACAGCCGCCAAACACTGTTGGTAATATTCCGATGGAATGGTACGACGATTACCCGCATATCGGGTACGATATAGACGGTAAAATTATAATGAAGCCCGCGAAAGGGGACGAGTTGGATGAGTTTTTGGATAAAATGGAAGATCCTGATTACTGGTATTTTAATTTAATAAATTCGATTTAATCATTTTTTTATAATGTGTTAAATAATTTTTATCGTTGTTCAGGATATCCGTGAAGGACAATCTTACACAACAAAATGTGAAATTGACTGACGAAGAACTAGATATAATACGTCGTATTCAAATGCACGAGATTCCTGACGCGAATTATAACCCATATGAACCGATGGTCGAGTGGTTCACAAGTAAGCCGGAAGTGATGCCATTGAGTGCGGCGCCGGAGCCTAAACGACGATTTGTTCCCTCGAAATGGGAGGCGAAGCGGGTACCGTTTAGTAATTTATTTATTATCTATTTATTTATAATATGTGGTTTTTTTTGACTTTGGTTTTGGACATTTTTGATAAAGATTATGAAAATCGTCCGCGGAATTCGCGAAGGGAGAATAATTACCAGAAAGACGCAAGTACAAAAACCACGATTCTATAATTTATGGGCTGATAGTGACCAGCCACGACAAGATCATCCGATGCATATACCTGCACCGAAAATGAAACTACCCGAGCACGATGAGAGTTATAATCCACCCGCCGAGTATTTGCCGACTGATAAAGAAAAGGAAGAGTGGGAGCAGATGGATTCTGAGGATAGAGAGAAGAATTACTTGCCGCAAAAGTGAGTGATGGTTCACTAATTCTTGTCTTATGTTTGTTGTATATTTATTCAATTATTGTTGCATTTGTTAGGTATTCAAGTTTGAGGGCCGTTCCAGCGTATGGAAGATTCATACACGAGCATTTTAACCGATGTCTCGATCTTTATTTGGCTCCACGCATTCGACGAAATAAAGTAAACTAATTTAATCAAAAAGAACCTTTGTTATTTATTACATTACAGCAACTAATATCTTTCCTCGAATTACTAATTAAAATTTGTACTTCAACTTCTTTTAGCTTAACATCGACCCTGAATCTCTCATTCCAAAACTTCCGAACCCGAAAGACCTCCAACCATTCCCTACAACACTCACATTCTCATACACAGGTCACACAGCTCGCATACGCTGTTTCTCGATCGACCCGTTGGGACTATGGCTAGTGTCCGGTTCTGACGATCAAACAATAAGGGTATGGGAAATAACTACGGGACGGTGTGTTTATACTTGGACGGTAGGAGATATCGTGCATTCTATTGCGTGGTGTCCGAATAAAGACGTTTGTGGGTTTTTTGCGGCCTTGTAAGTTTTATTTTTCGCATTTTTATTTGGCTTTTTAATAAATAATTTTTAAATATAATCTCTGATTTTTTTTTAATTAAAGTTCTAATAAAGTCGCTTTCATCTCGCCTTTTAAGCTTTGTGACGAGGAAATGTATGTAGTCACGAATCGATATGTCACGGCAGGGCACAATCAAATTCAGAAAGATGGTATATTTATTTATCTTTCTCATCATCCATTCCAAAAAATGATCCATCCTAAACTTGGATTATATATTATATTTGTAAACTTACACAGATAAAAAAAAGAGTGCGCATTGGAGTCAACCTACAGAACAAGAAAAGGAATTAGGATATCTTGTGATTCTTGATCATTCTCATTCAAAGGTAATAAATCAATCAAGTTGCTTGTAATAAAAGAGAAATGACAAAATCATGATTGTTTAATATTTTTCGAAGACTGTTAAGCAAGTTACTTGGCATCGAAAAGGCGATTATTTTGCTACTTTGGCACCTGATGGTATAGAATATTTCTATTCTTGTGTAATAAAAATTGGCGTATATATTTTTTTTGGATAACTTTTATTTTTCGCCGATTTCTTTAGCTGGCAATCAAGGAATCCTAATTCACCAACTCACAAAACACCAAACACAACAACCATTCCGAAAAATCAAAGGACTCATTCAACGTGTCATGTTTCATCCGATAAAACCGCTGTTTTTTGTAGCAGTAAGTGTATTAAAATTCAAGTGTATCATTAAATTATTAAACTTTTTTTTAATGTCGTCAATTAATCTTGGATATAGACTCAAAGATACATCCGAATTTATAATCTGATTAAGCAAGAGGCGACAAAGACATTACAGGCTGGCGTAAAATGGATATCTAGCTTAGATGTTCATCCTTTGGGTAATTCTATCAAATATGTCTGATATGGAAATCGTGTCTTTTTCGATAATAAAATCTATTTCTTTATTCTCATTAATTAATTAATTAATTAGGTGATAACATCATCATTGGTAGTTACGATAAACGTCTATGTTGGTTCGATCTAGATTTGTCCTCACGACCATACAAAACATTAAGGTAATAATAATTTGGTTATCTATTTCTTTTTCCTTCCTGATTTAGGGTTAAAGATAATTCTTTTACTAATTCTTACGAATAAATATAGATATCATTCAATGGCTATTCGAAGTGTTTCGTATCACAAAAGATTTCCGTTATTTGCATCGTGCAGTGACGACGGTTCAATACAAATATTTCACGGGATGGTGTATAACGACCTGTTACAGAACCCGTTAATTGTGCCAGTGAAGATTTTGAAAGGTGGACATAAAGTAGTTGATAGTCTTGGTATGTGTTTGTAACCATAATTGTCTCGTTCTATTATCTTGTTTCTCTTTTTATTTATGCTCTCATTTTTTGTTGGTTTCTCCAGGAGTCTTGCATTGTGAATTTCATCCCACGCAGCCTTGGATAATTTCTTCGGGGGCTGATCATCAAATTAACTTATGGACATAATATATAAATTCATGGGATCTAGAGTTATATAGCATATACATTTTTGTATAAATATAGATCGTAAATTAAATGAATCAGCGGAACGATCGAAATATAAGACCGGAATAAACTCGATTGTACACGTGTTTGCCAAGTAAATAACTGGAGGTCCTTCCACAACAGTGAACTCAAAATCGCATAATACACAAAAACAATAGGTACACTCGGTGGACAAAAGTTTACAATCAGCAATGATCTACAAATGTAGACCACGAAAATTAGGGTAACTTCGACA
>CAJVPL010000657.1:0-21761 GCA_910591945.1 Ambispora gerdemannii | reverse complement strand
CGGATGACAAATCGTCTGACGAATGACAATTTTGGCAAACTAAACCATAAAAACAATAGGTCAAGTCAAGCTTTATCGATTTATTGGTTTATTTTTTACCAGAGATATATATTTAAAATTATACACTTTTTGTAATGTTAGCCAAAATTCAGCATAATTTTGATCGTTTATGACCTTCAGCCAATCAATCGTGATGTAACATTCTTTTAAAATTCGGAATACGTATATTTGTATATGTGATTTTAGCTATTATTTTGATTGGTCAGAAGGTTTCGTCACTTGTTTCGTCAATCGTCACTAGTTTCGTCACTCGTCACGAATGACGTGACGAAATGTTTCGTCATCATGAAAATAATTTCGTCAGGTATCATTAATTGGCAGCTATTGATCAAATAATGGCTTAGCTAAAATTAACCATAATTTAATGCACTCAATCAAATTTCATGACAGCGTGATTATCTGAGAAATTATAAATTTCCAATGGTTTTTATTGGGTTTCTAATAATACATTGAATTAGAAACTCACTTATTCCGCAAAATGATAAGAACAAGTGGTTTGTATCATTAGCACAATATATATGATAATTGGCACTCTTAATTAAAGACTCTAATTGCAGAAAACAAATTGGATTCTTATTAATTCCTGGTATCAACGTTGGATTAATTATACAAACCTTATTTTTATGAGTTCTGTAATTAAGTTATTTCACTTATTTATTTACATTCCGAAAAAAATGCCCCTATAAAATATCGAGTTCCGATTTTTGCTCCAGAAAATTCCGGTTATTTATTTCGGAAAATTTCGGTTTTGATTTGGTTTACCATTTTTTCATTTATTTAACTTCGTTTTTTATAAACTTTGGAATTGAACCTCTTATCTTTTTACTTATATGGCTTGTATGCTTTTTAGCACTATACTATTTTACATTTTTTTTGTTATAATACTCAAACAGTTCTATATAAAGATATTGCGATTTTTCTATATTTTAATATTCAAGTTTATTTCCCATTTTAAAGAATTCCGGTTTTCTCCGATTTTAAAATAAAACTTAACGTTTTTACGCGATATCTTGTGAACTATGTAGTAGCCAATTCAACCAAATTTACTACTATTCGACTAAGCATATCAAGACGAATTAATTATGTTTAAATTGGCTCACTGAATTTTAATTTTTATATGGTGCATAACATCTAAAGTCGTCAAACATTTGTATTTTATAAAATGGATAGATAAACTTCTTTAATCAGAAGTAAATATAAAATTTAATCCGTGAATATGCTCAGAAAGAGCCAATTCTATCATATTCACGGATTCAATTTTGTATTTACTTCTTATTAAAGAAGTTTATCCATTTTATAAAATATAAACGTTTGATGACTTTAGATGTTATGCACCATACGTATGCAAACCCGAATTACTCGAAAACGGCTAATACTGAGAATATGTCGTTTTTAAGAGCAGTTTTGTGTAGAATTGATAGTTACTGTTACAATTTCCTTTCGTTTAATTCTACATGATAAAGATACACAATTGTGAGTTCGATGAATCTACACTTAAACCTCGTTATAGTGAAAAGACATCGGGGTAAAGAAATATTATATAACTTCACTATATCGAGTTTAAGTTTATTAATGATTATAAAAAAATTCGTATATCGAGATATGCTCGCACCTTTGCTTTGAAAATATAAAAGTTACTGGCTTAAAATAAATAAATATTAACAGTATATTTGGGCATTTTACATTACTTTGATATGTCTCTAAGCGACAGTGTACACAAATAACATAGTCATTTGCTAATTTACAAATGATTTTGTCATTTGGCATTTGAAATTTATAATAAAATAAGTGTCATTTAGCGCCATTTGAATGTTATTTGTCAACACTCTAAGCAGGGCAATAATCCGATTTTTATTTAGATAAAAAATGAGTAATTTATTAAATAACTATTTATACTTCTCTTTTAAATACATTTGCTCGGATTTTATATATGAACATTTTGCAAATGAAGGCATTTAATGTATATTTGAACCGATCAAACTACGTATCTCATTTTACCATAAATACATGCGTAAATTACTGTATTTAAAAAATGACAATTATCATATAATTAAAGTTTGTGAAAACATCAGCATTGAAGTTTTATGGAAGAATATAATAAATTTTGAAATTATAAAAATTTGTTTATACATAGATAGGCCAACGTATATGTATACAAGAAATTCGAATGACATAATAAAGCTACAGTAATTATAAGACATCAAGTCTAAAATTGAGAAATAAGTAATTAAAATACAAATTAAACAATTTAAATTACTTAAAATTGCATTACTACGAAGGAGCAATTAGAGCGCTGCACAAGAAAGTACTAGGATCAGAAATTCTAAACCAAGCGTCAAGAACATTTTTCACGCCAGAATCTAAATCGGATTGAAGAGCAATGTCGTATACATCCAATTGAATAGGAGAACTTCCACCTAGTGGTACATTGACTGTGAATCTCGGCTTCAAAACTTTGATCGGAGTAGATGGACTATTTTTCGTTGAATGAATTTCGAATTGTAGACAGAAGAATCTGAATTATTGAATCCGGTGTTTATTTGTCCACTCATACGAGTGATTTTGATGGAAGTTGTGTAAAAGTGAATTCACCGAAAAGAAAACATTCTGGATCAATTTTATAAGTTGCACATGCTGAGACTTGTGGCCAACTGTCGCGCTTTTTAAGAATTGTCGTTGAAGCTCCAGTAGAGGATGAGAATAAACCAAAATTAAAGCGATAATCAAGAAGAGATTAGAATTTTTAGTCATTTTGAGGTGTTTGTTTTATGCTTATTAGAATATTATTTAATTGATTCTTTGTTAACCAGAGATGGAAGAAAGAAAAAAATATCGCAGAGAATTGTCTCTTTTATATTTAGTTTTATCTTTTAAATAGAATTCATTTAAAAATATAAGGTCAAAGATGACTAATCAATGCTGATTATTTCAATTAATAAGGAGCAATCATATGGGTGATGTCACTGAATCAATTAATCATATAGCACAACAGTTATACTGTGATAAAATTTTTCAGCAATAAAGAATTATGTAAAAATATCTGAATAATAACCTTTGCTAGCATCATAAAGAATTCTCACCACCTTCTGATACTGATATCATGATCGAATAGCATTAATCATATATTGATTATTTGCATATAACAGTGGCAATCAAAGAAATGCAACAGTATCGAAATTATAGAATGCCGGTTTTCTTCTACAGTGCAGGTCACTTAGTTACCACAATTGGCCAAATCTTTAAGACCTATAAACTCAACAATCTGAACTTTTCCAGTCAAAAAAATACGTGATGTTATAGAGTAGTCAATAAACTATTGATTTACGTATTTTCTAATTTTCTGAATTATTTTGAGGGCTCTGATATAATTTGAAGTTAATTTTTTTTGTGTGGTAACTAAGTGACTCGTACTGTGTATATAAGTTTTCAATTTTACTATGGTGCATAACATCTAAAGTCATCAAACGTTTATATTTTATAAAATGGATAAACTTCTTTAATAAGAAGTAAATACAAAATTGAATCCGTGAATATGATAGAATTGGCTCTTTCTGAGCATATTCACGGATTAAATTTTGTATTTACTTATTATTAAAGAAGTTTATCCATTTATAAAATATAAATGTTTGATGACTTTATATGTTATGCACCATAATTAATAATTTTTATGTTTATACAAAAAAATCCAAATAATAATCCATATTTACCATAAGTTTTCAGATTAAATCAAAAAATATATATGCTAAAATGTATAAACATAAAAACTATTGATTAGTAAAATTGAAAACTTTTATATAAATTACTTTTTCCTTGTCTTCTTGAGTTCTCATACGGCCGAGAGTGTATTGTCTACTAACATTTCATCCTCTGCTGATTTCAAATACCACTTGAGTTCCTACACTTTCTTCATAGCAACAAACAAGATAAAATTGGTCTATAACATTCAAATTCCTTCATAACAACAATAACCGAAACTAGCTTGTCCACTAAATCTCCACCCTCTGCTGACATCAAATGAGATCAATTGACAAAAAATAAATTCATTAGAATGATATTTTTGTTAAGTAATTGGCAATACCTGTGAGACGTAACATAATTTCAGAAAATAATTGCTCATAGTCTATATATAATAAGTTTCATGTGCGAAAATTTATCCCATTATTCAACAAGATCAATTCTCTTCTTCAAAGGATATATTCCTTCTCAATTCAACTAAAAAAGCTAACGAGGTCACACAGCATTACCAGACTCAGAAATGGGGTTACATCCTATGCTGTTGAAAGAGTCTTAAAGGAAAATCAAGTTCCTTGTGTTTTGCCTTCTGGAAAATTGCTTTTTTCACTCGTTCCACTTGTAGCAGCGTCCATTGTCGACGAAAATTACTCATCTAGCCCAGATGTGTTTGATGCACTTCTTAACACACTATTTCCGATCATTTTCGTTGCTTATTTAAATTTTCGAACCTGGATTCACCAAAACATTCTGTTGCCGTTATTGGATGACTTATACAATGTGGTCACTTGTGTAATTCCACTGGTAGTCTCCTTTGTATTTTCGATTGTAAATATACTTTTGCATGTAACTTGCATAATAGTCGCTATAATTAAACATACTTTATCCTGAAAATATCTAGTATTTTATTCCATCATATCTTTTTTTGATGATTTTTAAGCTATAATAATTCCGAAAGTCGTTACATTTACAGTTATTTACAGCTCTAATTGAAATTTGAGTTTAGCGTTAGTGATTATCGTGTGAAAGTAGCGATGGGTACTGCATGCATGGCCTAATCAGAATACGTAATAAATGTGCACATTGCCTGGCAAAACAAATCCGACATCAGAAAATGAAAGATGCGAAAAATATTAACTTGGAGCACTAATAAAAACAACAGTGAGGAAATTTACATTAATAAAACACTCATTATACCCCAACCCTAACCCTAAAATTAATCTTTAATTATTATCATGTGCCGGGCTACAGTTACAGCGGGCGGCAAAGTTCTGAATTTCAATTCGGATGTACATGTACATGGCTTAAACGGATCTACCAATTGCACGGGATCAGTAACCGATAATCGTTATCCTTATGCATAAATGACCAAATTTACCTTCCATTTGTGTGTGTACACGTATGCATGATAATTTAATTCTAAAAGTCCACTATCATTATTGAGAATTTACGTAATTTTATTTAATATTTAAAAAAATGGATATGGCTTCCCTTAAAAAAAACTTTTAATACAGAATCTATATCGTCAACTTCCACAGTGGGTAATTCAAAAGATAACACTAATCATGTGGTTCAACAATTACTGAAAATAATAATATCTTCAAAAAAACAAAAAAGGGATGAAGACTCAGACGACACAAATTCTTGTCACCAGCATAAACACCACAAGAAACCAACTAGTTTCAAGCAGCGCTCTTCCGCTTCTGAAGAACAAGAATTCCATTTCCTCATATAATTTCTGCTTTTCTAATTTAAGACACTCACTACGTAATTTCTTCGCGTGTCTTAGGAGATTCTAAAGTGTTGTAGTATTGAAAATGCAGTGTTCAGTTTCCACACTCTCTGAAGGAACTCGTCAGTTTTGTTAATTGGGTAAATTTTAAAGTTCCTTAGCAGTTGGTCTATTTTTTTATAATAGGATCCCAACATTTTTCAATAATAAATTTGTACAATCCGGGAAGATTATTTGGTATCGTAGGTCGTACTCCATTATAAATATCTAATACGAGATTTTTACCATAACTCCGTTCACCGAATGGTCGTTCACCTGTGGCAACCTCGTACGTAATCATCCCAAACTATAAGTATCTGCAGCCTATGTATATGGTTTTCCATTTAGTATCTCTGGACTCATATAAGGAAGTACGCCGCAAATTTCTTGATCAGATTTTTCTATATCTGCTGGTTTGGTAAGTCCAAAATCAGCAATGCAAGCAGATTTATGCTGTATCAAGATAAAAGTCACGATGCACAAATTCCGCATTGTGAATTTTATCCAAATTATTGATAATATTAATTAATACATGTAATTTAATTTCTTTTGCCGAGTTAATTTCTGGTTTGCATAAGTCATCACTATCGAGTATGCATTTGTAGCTGGGTTTTTAGTTATTCCATAATACCTTATTTCTTCAGAACGAGTGCACTTTAGAACAGTCTGAATCTAATTTTGAAAAAGTTAAATATATTGAAAAACAAAAAAGCAATATGCTTACACTTTTAAAGTGTCCATTTTACCTCGTTTATAAACTCGGATGCAATTTGCTTTGAATTGTGTAATAATTTCTTTGTATTCATTTATTAGACTGTCGATGTCGTTATTTCCCACTAGACCATTCATAAATTTGTTTGTGATACAAAATGCATGGTTAACAGGACTTATTTTTTTGACAAGTACATGTACATATACATGTACTACAATCATGAGTATTGTGAACTGAACACTTATCACAGTGTTTCCATACGTACTTGACAACGAGCACACATTTACATGTACAGTACTACCGCTACAATCATGAGTATTCGAAATTTTAGATAACATCTTGGGTAGTGTTTTATTATTTAAAAAACGATGAGACCTGAGATTATCAGTAATAATCCGGTAACTACCAATTATCGGACCGAAATCGAACGAATCTACCGAAATTACCAATATTTTTCACGTGGTATTGATTAATTATAACCAGTATACTAATTCATCAAATCATTCTTTTTTGTAGAACTTATTCTTCAGAACCAGTTTAAAACCAAGTTAAAAATGTAGGGTTTGTTGTTTAACCAATTAGTTGATAGCCTATTAGCTCCTTAGATTATGTTATAAGTATCGTATATCGAAGTAAATACGTTCAGCGTTCCAATACTGACGATAACGATAATGATAATAGTTGGATAGCTCGGGAGTCTCTCAATTTAGGAGCCAGTTTCTTAATGAAGCTAGATTACTGGACTATTTCTGCCATTGACTCAAGCTACTAAATTATCAGTACTAAGCCAAACTCTATTGGTTTTTGGTTTAACTTGAATAATTTCGATTATACAAATGAATTCATAAATTTACTTGTCCTACTTTTTAATGCTAATACTCTTTACAAAGATAAATTATGCCATATGCAAACGAGCAAAAAATGATGGACTATATTTATAAATTCATGTATCTGGAACAATAATTAGCCATTCTCATCACACTGATTATTATCGATTAATTCACTCACTTAAATATGCATAAAATCAATGAGTTTTAACATCGATATGGTGCAAGTCATCTATAATCAGTTTTAAATTTAATTAGTAAATAAATCCAAAATTTAATCTGTTAGAATTATTGTTTCAATGGACCAAGTCTTGTAATTGTACTGAACCAATGGACTTTGGTCCATGTCCCATTGAAGCGCAGCTTGCATATATTTCCGTTATCAATGGACTTGGTCCATTGAGTCTCATTAAAAAGTGTGTTGTCAATGGACTACATATTCTTAGAATAGAACTTTCTTGATTATTCCGATGGATCAAATTTTGACCTGCTTCCTAATTTAGATGGATAAAACTTTAAAACTAATTATAGATGACTTGCACCAATTGTTCTCCATAGTAATCATATCGATATGAGCTAATTTGACTCCCAAAACGATTCAGTTCGGTAATTTTTGCTAGTTAAATAGTTAACACCCCGGTTGTGAAATCAGATTAGTTGATAACATGTTAATTTTTTTTAGGAAATGACAAATAAATAAAAAAATGCCGATATACTTAATCATCATCACAGAATCTTTAGAGCTTGCACTATTTTCCATTTCACGCAATGGACAATGACCCAAAACATGTATCTCGGCAACAATCTCGTCTTTTGCCGGTTTTAGCGTAACCTAAAAGAACAAACATTCGACACAAGACTTTGGTTTTCAGAAAATTGGTCAATGTTCTTGTTCGTTATTTGTATTCGATTGTGAAGAATGATTAGTTGGTATACTGTTCCAATAGGTATTTCCATTGTGGTATAAAGATCGATTAAAGTCGTCTGCTGCAATTTAACAATAAGCGGTTTCAGAGATTGAGTATCGGTTACTGTGTTGAGAACGGGACTGCGAAAGAAGACGACATTTCAAAAATCGGCGAGAATATATGTCAAATTCTTAGTATGCCTCATCGAAATTTTCATAACCCAACCCTTCGCTTATTGTCGCGGATTTTTAGAGTATAATATAAAAGATTTATTATACATGTATTACGTAGAATAATACATGTACTCTTATAAATGCCTGTTTTAAGAGTATGCATTAAGCGAAGTGTAATTTTAATATGGTTACAATATATACCACTTAAGGAATATGGAGGGGTGCGATTGTATACATTACATCATGTATATAGATTTTCAATGATAATTTATTTAACGTTAAGGGATTTAAAAGATGTCATGCATATAATAAATAACAATAGAGAGATACTTTTTGGACACAGCATTTAAACTTATACATATAGATAAGGAAACTCTAACTTTAATTATTCTTTTTATGGCAAATTTGAATGACTTTCTCTATAATAAAGTAACAACTTATAACTAATGCTATGATTAATAATGATGAAACAATTCAAATTTATAATGCTACTACAATTTATAAAAATGACAGCATTTTATATATCGATGTGTATGTTTGTGTGTATGCGCACATATAAATGCTCTCTCAAGCATGAAATACTAATTTTTAATTCCTGTTTGACTTGAAAAAGTTTATGTGTTGTTGCAATTCAATGTTTTGGTGACGGTGTTTAGTCGTAGTGTATTTTTGATGTCTTCGTTGTTGTGTGGTTTCATCCACGCATAAAAATATTTTTTTCGTGATCAATCCTTTTTTGATTCCAAAAAAATAATACCGATACTGTCTGCATATGAACATGAGCATTTATACGTAGCGGGACTTTAAACTTAATGTTGTAAAGTCTTTCTGTCTACGCAACGCTAAATGAACACTGCGAAATGCAATACATCTACATGTACTTGATTTATGAACGATACATTACCGTTACTAAAGTTAATAACATGGCAAAGTTGTAAAGTCACACAAAACATAACTATCAGTATCAACGCAAATAGCCAGCTATCATTTGCCGATTTACTTGCTCATCCGCACTTACCCATCAAATACACAAAATTCACACGCCAAATCCCACCTCTCTATCCCAAAATCGATATCGTTTCTCACACACCCATGCCACGGAAGCGTAGCAAATGGCAAATAGAAAATTGACCAATCATATATCATCGCATATATGAAAATTGGGGAGATGGTAAAAGAACGTCGGTATGTATAATCGGAAAAGTGTACACTTTGTGAAGTACGCCTTTTGCTCGTAAAATTATTCTGTATTATCGTTATTACGTACGCATATCTAAAAATTCTGAACTCTACAATAGAATTCTTGTCATACATAACGATAAATACATGTACACGTACGTGTACTACATATATGCCGTACATATCGATATGCACTTACATTCTAAAGAACATCACAGTGTTGTTGCAGTTAGGTACGTAAAACTTGTTATCGTTACATATCTTAACGCTAAAAAACCCCCATTTATTTTTTTAAAATATTACACGTACGTAATATGTAACAGTAACAATGATAATAGAGAATACATGTACGTATATACAATTTTTAATATTTAATTTAAAAACTACGTATCGTCATTGAAATGAAAAATACATGTATACATGTATTTTCTTTCGTCATTTGCAACACTGCAGAATAATAGTAAAAAGTACGTAACCTCCGTAGAATTGTTCATTTAATGCAATTGAATCCACATCACTCGAAAATAAGAAGGTAACGGTAATGAAAAAGTCAGAAATTCGTCTCTTGTTTGAAATTTTCAACCTGGCTATAAAAGGTCATGGCTAAGAACGAAGTGTATAGCTAACGTGGTTTAGTGTTAGTATAAAATTACCGACCTCACCATAACCAATCATCTGACAGACGCACAAAAAGAAATAAATAAGGTTTTTCTGTCATCGTTATCGTTGTACGTGTACATATCTTTGTGTATTAGCGTTAGTGAACGTAATAAAAATGGCAGTTATCATTATCGTTATGGACAGTCTGTACAACTTTTACAAAATGTATTTCACACATTGTTTGCGAATCTGAATATGTTAAATACATGTAGGCAAAAGTTGAACATTTTTCTCTAAAACTTTATTGTCTTGTTAATTCTCTGAACTCTATTATCTTCTTCTTAATTTTTCGTTATTATCTTGATACGTCAAGCAAAATCTATTATGACCACATATTCAACGCCTGTAATATTATACATTGTTCTAGAATCAATAAGTGCATTAGCATTAATACTATTAATGACGCAAATAGTAAAATCAAAAGGATACTTTACAAAATGGACACTTTTTCAATTATGCGTATCCTCATTTTTCAATCAGCTACCAAATATTTTTCCTATAACATTATATGGTGATCAACTAAGAGAGCGCGCATTTGAAACCCCACTGTGCATAATCGTGCAAAAAGTCGGACAATTCTTCTTTTTCCCGTTACAGTTGTTTGCCACAGTGATGACTTTTTTTATTTGTTATGCACTTATGCGAAATGATTCGACGATCGAGCAGAGACATTTTCGGTGGATTTCAATTGCTATTTGGGGACTGAGTAGTATCTATCAAGCGGTGAGAGTGGGATTGGCAAGTAGGGTGGATAATTGGGACGTAGATGTTCATCGGTTGTATTGTAAATCGGTTTCTTCTAAGCAGAATTGGTTGGCGTTTTTTGTGCCGACGATGGTGATGACTTTTTTTGCCACAATTTTTGCTCGTGAGAGAATTCATAATTTTTTGCTGAATAACTTTTTTTCACTCATCCCGCTTACTAAAAATCGTTTTTCGTGCCACGAAAAGTTTGTTCGATTTTTCTAGTAGTCAAACACACGAGAAGATTTGCACGAAAACAAAGTCGAGGAAGGGCGATAAGATTAGGACAAGCTGTTAGGTTTTGTGTTTGTAGTCTTGTTTATGTCTCGCTCCTTTTGGTCGCGTCTGTCCCAAGAGTATTGAAGCGTGCCGACAATATTCCGGATAATGAAAAACTCACAATTGCTGAATATTCCGGGAGCATTATGTAAGTTTTTATCAAATGGATGTCTTGGCTTTGAAAAATTAAATAAATTGCGTATATCGGAAATTGTAATAGTGGAATATCCCTCCTTTTAATATTTGGAACACATCGTTCGGCGGCTCTGCTCCTTCCGTGCTTCTATTACGAACCAACCGATTCACTTTTAATAAAAAATACGGTTAAATTACAGAACACACAAAAAAAAGAAACCAACAATAACCACCACCAAAGTACTAAGAATATTGAAAACACAATTTACACAACGCTCAAGAGACCTTTACACAGCGTCATCAGAGAACATCCAAAAGACAAAAGCACGAAAACATCAATACTCGACAACAAACTCTCCAGTACTAGTAATATAATTACGCCAAACTCATCACCGAGATCAATCTTAAGTGAGATGACGAATACGTCACTGATGTATGAGTTCGGTGTTGCTGACCAGTGGCACGTGCCTAGAAGTGAGGATTCTATCATTGAAGTAGATTATAGCGGGGGAGTTTAGTTTGTAGGTTGTTGAAATTTGAATTTGCACATGAAATACGCTTTTATTTCTGTGGTTAATTATGTATATTATTATTTGTAGAAAGGACTCGAAACATACTGAAAATTCTTCAATATACATGTATATGGAAAACAACACAAAACACCCAAGAATCGAATTTTTGTGTAAATATTTTATCGATAAATTTTGAAACGCTCCTTGTTTAGTTGTGTATCGGTATCTTACCGTTACACAAAAGTCTGAAACACACGCACGAACATAGATTTTCAATTGTATGTTTCATAATTGCGGCGTAATTAGTAAATTATAAAGAAAATGACACTTGTCAAATGATAATAAAAATGACAATTTTTTAATAATTAAGTTAATACCGTATCGTTATAAATAACGATAACGATAATCGTTTGCTTTTAAAATAAAATTTTTATTGGGACAAATTGGCTTGTCATATAACAAGATGCTATTTATTTTAAAATGACAATGTGCCAACACTAGATATGACAGATTATGCCATTATGCACATGTACCGGTAGGGCTTTGATACAATTTACTATAATGATAAATGGAAATGAAACTTGTAATCACTTTTGGTTATCATTATATGACCAGTGTTGTTACTGGAAGCCCACCGGAAGTCACTGGAAGTAAAATTAATATTGACTAGAACGCTACTGGAAGATTCCACTCATCAAATAATCTATTAAAAGTATCAATATGTTATCATTGTATAAATTTATCTAGTTAATTTCAATGAATTTTTAATTTTGACTCTCACTGGAATGTTCCAGTGGCAACGCTGAAAATTATGTGTACTAAAATTTTGGCCTTGAGAATTACGTATATCGATCGATATGTATCAACATGAAAAAATCTCAAATTTTTACGAGTTCCTAATCACATGATTATCTATTTCAAATTGAATGCAATTTATTTGATGTTTTCAAATAAATCCAGCGGCATATGTCGTGCCTCAGGTGATGATTTGCTTCAGTGTTAATAATTAGGGTGGTTAGGGGTTAGTGCTGGCGAGATAGGCCAAAAGTGATCACGTGAAACGACGCAACAGAATATAGTTAATTATATAAAATCGAAACAACTGCACTGGATTTTAATTAATCTATACATTTAATTCATACTTAAAGTATAGTGTTGCCTCGCTTGGTAGGGGAAATTAAATTGATAATCGACGACGACATCATCGTTATAGCTAATTGAGTTAAAATGGATCGCTAAATTTTTCCAAAAAATATTGATACATGTATATTGAAATGCAATCTTTAATCGAAAAAAACAGATTTTATCAACAGCTTTGGCTTTTGCCATGAAAATAAATTTGATAATTCAAGACTTCACGAGGGATTATCAAACATCTTTCGACGAATGTTTTCTTCCGAAAATGAAGAATTGAAAGAGATAGCTCTAAAAACAAAATCAAAAATCCAAGACGTAAGTCAAAGTGAAGTAGATAACAAAAAAAGTCGTTGCTATCTATTTACAAAGATGAACTATTTCAAAATCTTGTTTATATAAATTATATGTATACTTGCCAAATAATGTAAATAAGAATAATTTTGAGTTGCAATTAAGCTTGTTACAGATAAGAAAAAATTTTTATCATTTTTTAGATAATGTTATTGAAAGTGCTTTAGAAGAAATCATCAACCATAAGGCTGTTAAAAGTCTGGTTCAGTTCGATCAGCTAAGTTTTTATTGAGGTTCAGTCCAAAAGACAAACTTAAGCATACATGATGTTATTTATGTGTACCTGTAATACAAATTTATTTAACTATGTAAATATTATTTGCATAATGATAACACTTATTTATCTAATTTATACTAATTTTTCTAAGATTATTATCACTTTTGACAGAACTTGAAACATCTTCAAAAGATATCTCAGCTAAAAGACTAGTAATGGATTTGGAATTGTGAAAAATGCAGGAACTGGAAAACTTGTGGAAGATGTGAGTATCGATGAGCTGAAACTAAACATTTTGACATAAAGAAACGGGGAAAGAAGATATAGGATACTTTTAACCATTTTTTTCAGAGATTTTTTTTAAATTGTCTTGATAATAAATAATCTTACCTAATTTGAATGCCTTTTGTTTTCTAATACATGTATAGTAAATGCTACACTCATTGATAATACATAATGAAAATGACTTACTACAAATGCAGTATCATGTAATGTTATATCTACGAAGTATTGTGGTGGCTGCGCAGTAGACGAAGTATTGGTGGTGTAGAACCCAGAGATTTTTGTTGAACTGTATTGGTAATTATCGTTCTGTGTATGTTATCAAAAATATCTTTTGTTTGTACGTACGAAACAACGTCATTTATGTCAATTCGTTCTTGAAAAAACAATTGGCATATGTATATGGTTACTCTAATCTAGTATCTGATCTATCATGTGACTATTGGGAGACGGTCCCTCCCCAAGCCTAAACTCAGACTTAAAAGCAACTCAGCAAAAACCGACTCAAAGACCGACTCACATAAGCTTTTTAACAGCCCTAACCAACCATTCAATCACTATCTTAAAGATAGGGTTGAAAGCAGCTGATGCTGATGCTAGGCACACTATGTTTGTAGAGCAGAAACGTTTGGAAAAACAAATTATTAATATAATCCAAACCTGCTTCGTTTTATTTTTATTATTTATTGTTGGTAATCTACTTGGAAGCTTAAGAACACCATTCCAACTGTGATGCAGTTAACTTACGACCGCTTTTGGTTGATGATCAAAGCAGTAAGTTAGGTATGGATCCATTTTCTAAGGAAACCTCTATTATTGCTGAAGAGCGTAGACTCGATTGGAAGAATTGGTTAGGTGCCATTGAGGATACTGGAGTTTTTGCAGTCGTAACAACTTTTAATAGTTAGAAGTCATTCGTATTGTTGATGGCAAGTTAAAACCATGGAACCTTATATACAGCAAAATGGTTTCGGTAATAATTATTTTGCAGATATAGCTATACCGTATCATGTGTGTGAGGGCATGCCAATATACACAGTTATGCCTAAGCGTAATGAATTTGTTCTTGTTCTTACTGGCACCAGTAGAATTACGCCCGCATATACTCATGAGCTAATTGTTGATGACAACGGCAAACAATCTAAAATTTTAACAATGACGGGTTATTATCAGCAGGGAGATTCTGGTAATCTCATAATAACTTCTTCTCGCGGTGTAGTTGGCGCTAATCTTAAAGATCTAGTTGTGGTCAATGTCCCGGATTTTATTATGCTGCTACCATGCCTTTATTAATTACTTCAGAATCGAATATTGATTTTTTAATCGAATTATTCGCCACTCAACCAGGCTCTATTTGTCATGACAATCGAAGTACGGGCGTTGGCAAATCGATTATGAACTATGTACAAATGGGTCGATCATTTGGACTCAATCAAAGAATCTCGAGCAGTATTGCTGTTAATTCCAACGACCACAGCTTGTGCTAACGCATTTAAGGTTATTACTAGTATTGCATCTGTTAAAGATAAGTTTGGAAATGTTACAAAATTCCAAGTCCGTGATTGGACCGTCCTTGATCGTTGGGGCGGAAAGATCCATGGCGTCGAGTCAAAGACCGGGCTTAATCGTAATCGTGTTGAGATCATGACCTATGGTACCATAGTAAGATTCAAGCTATACATCAACGTACTCCTTCTGATTGGTTGAAGCGTAAATTTAGGAAATATGCTGTTGTCTGCATGGACGAGGTACATACAACTGATATTAATGTTTGGTCAATTGTTGAATTTGTGCATCAGAACATTGATGCTTTTAAGACATTAAAAGATAGTGCTGAAACTAAATGCAGATGTTGCATAACGCCGATATTCGTGTTTTAAATGATCTCGACTTTTACCGTTGGAAAGACTTCGGGCTTAAAGCAAAGTTTCTGCGATTGTCGGAGGAAAATTTGGGTTTTCGGATTCGAGGACTATCATAATGTTGTTGTTTTTGTACATTCAGAAATCATATTAAGAAAACGGTTAAGAAAATAAAACATTTTAAACCGTCTTACGCCTCGAAGGGTATTACTGTAAGGTGCTGGCCATATTATTCTAAATTACTCACTCAACAACCTACATACGAGAATGATATGCTTAAGACAAAGAAGATACAGGTGACGATCCGGTAGAACCAAAGAAAATTAAGGACTTTTAGGTCTGTACCAATGCAGCTTCAGTCGGTATAACTTTTCGTGCTGATGTAATAGTCGATTCCGGTCGTCAAAATTACTCAGTTTTTGATCCGAAAAATAATGTTTATCAAATGATGATGGGTTGGGTTACTAATGCGGAGGAAGCTCAACGGATTGGTAAAATTGGTCGTGTTCGTGATGGCCTTGCAGTTTGATTTGGTAAGGAGAAATTGTTGATATCAAAAATGCCAATTGATATTGCCGATTATTCATCTGCACAACTTTTGGCCCATACTTCTAATTTACAAAATATTGAGTTTGATGAAGATTTTGAGGAGATATCTAAAAAAAATTCGAAGGACACCATTTTGTTACATTTGAGAACTTCATTGACGGATCGATTTTTACATCACGTTATGACCGATGACTGGTTTGTTTTCGAGCCTTTTTTTTGAATACTTTAAGAAGGAGAGGCCCGATATGACTCGAGGATTATGAAAAATATAAACGTCTTCTTAAACCTTTGAGTAAAGACGATAAGAGACAATTAAAGTTTAATGAGAAACGTAAACTATGGCCTGATTTCTGGTTAACTTCCGCTAACAAAGATATCATTCATGTTCGCTTACCATTATGTGATAAGTTACTACCTATGGAAATTCTAGAAGCTTGTGGTTGCAATGATGGAATAGATGGGACTAGCATCTTTCCCAAAGATTGGCAAAGCGATGGTTGGCTTGTTAAGGTGTATGTACACCCAACTGAAGCTGAATACAATTGGCCAATTATTGAGGAACGCACAATCTACCAGGCTGAGAAGAAAGATAAACAAATTACCACTGATAAATTGCCACCAGTTTGCAGGGTGATGATGTTAATATCGAAGAGCTTAACAAACACAGCCAACTGTAATTGTAGATAAACCAGCTCATTTAGCTACTCTACATAATGAATCAATCAAAACTAAGATTGTTAATAATATTACTGATTTTTTCGGACTTACCAAACCAATATAAAATGATGAGGAGTTGAGGGCTATTTATGCATCAACTAAGTTAACTTGTTCTGATTGTAAGGGACCGCTCACAGATTCAATGTTGGTTAGTGAGACTAAACGAGTATGTAATAAGTGCTGGATGAAGATGCACAGTGATAAGAAAGCGGAATTTTATTCTGTAAACTTTATGGAAGTATCTAAGTTACTTGCTAGTGAGTATCGCAACAAATCAGCTGTTGTAACTATAATGGCGGGTGTTTCAATATTTATGACGTTTAGGAAGTTATTTAGATATTTATTAATGTAGACAACCTCCCTGATGGAACTTATCAAATATATGAAGGTACTAAAATGAAAGAATATCTTACCAATTTTTACCATGCTGGTTCTATTGGCTCAATGCTATTGGCATCGATAACCTTCGGCTGAAATTGATCAGGGCGAACGTGAGATAGATTATTCACTTTTGGTTGAGCATCAGGAGAATACTGAAAGATTTATTTTGTCAAAGGATGTGTTCAATGAAATGGTAACTAAATATGATGACGAACCGGTCATTCGTTCCTGGTATACGAGTTGGAGCAACACCACCAATTACGTCCGTGGATCCCAAGCAATTAATGTATAAGTTTAATGATGCTTTATTGTTAATGGTATTCAATTGGGTAGTTCAATTACTACTGATGAGGATAGTAAAGTTCAAGATTTAAACAAGCTTAAATCAATGAGCTCATCAGTATTTAGTGGTAACGAAGCTCGCCAGAAAGCATCTCTCGTTAAAAGTGAGGGCAATGGACCGATACCTGGTGGATGACTATTTCACAAGCTTCCTTGCTCGGTATTTATTATTTGATCTGGTTATTCCTGGTTGCGACAACTGAGGATTTCGAAAATTTACACGTGTTTTTATTAATATTCGACCCGCTTGGTATTAAGTAAGAAACAATTATGATGATTCAACAAACTATTCATTTATATCTCGTTTCTAAGAACGATTCGATGCGTAAGAAATTCAATAAGGGTTATAATAGATTCTATGAGGATATGTTAGAGGTTCGTTATAAGTCAGCTCGTTTACATGATCTTTCAAACGTTTTAAACGTAATAGGTTTTCCTGGTGTGGATATCATAGCTGGTTGGTATGCACAGATGAAGAGAGCTGAAGATGGTGAATTCGCCGAGAAAGTTGGTAATCGTGTTGCTAAGATTACCCATGCGTCATTGAACGTGAACGTTAAAACGGTGTTTGGTAATCTTTATGGTCGGAAGGTTCGTTTTCCAGTTGAGTTGCCTGAATTTCCAATTCTTGAGTGGTGGCTTTGGACAATTAATTTGTTTTTATGTTGGCCAATCACTGTTTTCAACATTGTTTGGTTATATATTTTCGAACATAAAAACCATTTCGTAGAAATCGATAGTGCCACGGCATATTGGATTTGGAACATGATGACAACTCCGATGTTATGGTCAATATTAAATATTTATTGTTCTTTTCCATTTTCTACGCGTTATTAATTGCTTGGTTGTTATATAATAAGTACGACCATTGGGCCATAACTAATATAGCTTTTGCCTTCTTCACTAGATATTTCTTCTTATTGTTTACTTACTGACCAAACTTTGGGGGATGGTTTTCTTCAGTGGGGTCGTAATAAATCTGCAATTGTCTCTGATTATAGTTGTAACAGGGGTGAGACAACAGCCAACAATGGTCAGAGTGTGGTCATAAAAGTGTGTCGAATTCAAGTTTGTTAGAACTCTCGGATACGTCAGTGCCTTTTGAATATGATGATCGAGTAGAATATCGTTTGGATAAACTGTCTCAGATTGAAGATTACACTAGTGAGGCAGACGAATTTAAATTTGATGAGACGTTGGTATGTAGATTTTAGTCCAATAGATAAGTCTTCCCATATTTCGGAAATTCTGTCTAATCGAATGGCATCATTCTTAGATCATATAAGTTTGTATATTTTCAAACTTTATAACTTGAAATTTCTATGAAAGTAAAAAAGTAAACAGACAGATAGAAATAAAGCATAGTTCCTGAACATTAATTTATCAGTTTATTTTCGCACATTCCTCTTTTAGTAAGGAGTTATAGCCATTTAAAGTCACATGATATTTTTGTGGTTTATAGGTAACGCACTATCGCTATCGTTATACATGTATTTAGCAAAGCATTCTACATCAATTATCTTGAATATAAGTTAATAATTTATATTTTTTATTTTTCGATATATTTTATATCGATATCGTTGCATTTTTATCGTTTAAATTTTCTTTAGTTTGTAACTCATTCAATTGAGTATTTCAGGCATTCGTATTTAGATATTTTTTTAAAAAAAGGTCGTATTGAATTCAGTTCAACAATCACAATCTAGTACGTATTGGTTATGCACGTTGATTTAACGATAGTGATGTTAAATAATATGTCCAGTCCGGTTCGGTCCCAGGACCGAAAGAGACCGTCCTGGACTTAATTCATAAAATCGTTAGCTTTATCAGATCCTGAATTATAATTCTTCAAATAAGTCCATCCAATGTTATTGCTTGGACACCAATCCAGCAATTTAATTGGTCAGGATATGTGTCCCGACTAATTAAATTGCTGTATTTGAGTCCAAGTGACAACACTAACAGTCCACCCAATCAAATTAATTAAGCTATATACTATATAATATAAATCACAATCATATAGATAACAATAAACCGTGAAAGTAATAAAGGTTATTTCTTTAAATATTTATTCTATTTCTTTATACTGCCTATGTTATTTAAATAATTGAGTTGTGTTGAGAGTTTAACTTATTTAAAGCATGCTACGTTTATTATGATTCTTTGTTTCGTAAGTTATTAATAGACAATGGTAAATCCCAAACTTATAAAAGGACTCAATCCTGGGATCGCAGTCCTATGATAAAATCACATGATTTAAGGATCGAATTTGAACTGTCCTTGAAAGGATCGGATGGGACCCGATCCTAAAAGACCGATTAAATTCAGAAAATTACGATAACTCAATTCGTAGAATGTTTTGATAATTTTGAGATTAACTAGACTAAAATATAACAAATATTTCTATTATTAACATTTACCGTGTTAAAACTTGACATTGTGGTCAATTTTCATCCAGAGTTCACAAACGAAGCTTTGGAGAATTCGGTTGATCTTTCGAAGCTTTTAAATGACTATTTGTGTCCGAAATGTCTCAAACTCTACATGTCATAGATTTTGACACGGTGAACAAGTTGATTATTGATCAAAAATCGATTTTTTACAGTGTTTGTTCACTCGTTATTTTCGGTGATCACATATCGATATACTTTTTGTGATTACCTAATACTAACACTAATCGAAAAGGTATCGCTAATCGTAAAAGTATGATTGAAGTTATATTTTTTATATTTTGATTTGAATTATAATTTTCGCAAAATGAATAATGATAATAAACTTATAATTCGTAGTCGATTTTAATTTTTAAATCACAGTCAAACCTCTTATAAACACAATTTGAGAACAAAAGAATTAATAGTCATCTTAAAAATGACCTCGTTATAAAAAAACTCTATAAGAGCTGAATTTTCTGGCCAACCCGTGTTCTTAAACATTCTACTAATTATTACCGTGTATTTATATTTCAAGAGTTATATTGGATATTTAAAATATAGTATGTAGTATTGCACTCAGTGATGGATAAAACTAGGTCATTTGCTATTTGACAAGTGACATTTGGTCACTAATCACTTAATTTTAATAATAAAACAAGGTCATTTAGTGAGCCACTTAAGGTTCACTTTGAGGTCACTGTCCAACTCTGATTGCACTAGAATCAAGAAAGTAACGAAGATGACATTGTTTTTTTGTTATATACGAGATGATTTTTACATCTGTATAATCAGTTTTGGTCGTCGTGCAACTTGATAATAGCGAAAGTATAAATTTTTATATCGTCGTTATCGTTATGTATTAGCATCATGGAACGGGCTATTTAATATATTTTGTTTAAATGCTCAAGTCGATATCGATATTTATATCAATTCTTTAGAAGTATATGCTAAGAAAATTAGTGTATTTACAAAATTTACAACTTGCTTAAAAGCTTTTGTGAATAATTATATGTAATATCATATAAAATATTTTTATAAAATTTTACTGCGACCATCATACGTAGTTTAATATTGGCTTGATAAAGCAATGAAAGTTTTTTCGTTTATTTGATTCTTCCGACACGTTTTCGATAAGACGTTTACTGTTCGTTGATGATAGTTTTTGTTAAAAATCAAAAATAGAATAAAATATTATAAAACGTTGAGATTCTGTCAGTATAAAAAACTTACGTTGCATTGTATTGAATAGTTAACTTTTTTTGAGATCGAATTTGGACTTTCGGCTATCGCTATATATTTTTTTCTTTCGGCGTCTTTTTCATCACTCTTAATATCAATATCAGACTCTCGTGGGACATATGCTGACATTATAAAAAAAAATAGATAAAAAGTATAAGCAAAATAATCAACTAATAATCATTACTGTGTACAGTCGTGGCATGGCTAATAAATTTTACCTTCATTTTCTTTGTTTGCAGATTCGGCATCAATATCTATATCGAATTCAGTAGTTACATATGCTAGAGTTGTACACAAACAAGTGTTTTAATATTGACCTGATATCGATATAGTATTTTTTGAAAAGATGGTGACTTTACCTTCATTCGGATCATTTGGAACATACAAACTGACACTTGTAGCGTCTAAACATTCAATATACATGTTAGTTAATATGGAATATCAATGTGATTTAGATTTAGAAATAAAAAAGTACCTTTGTCATTTGGGGTAAAGATTCGACTGGTGTAAACTGCATTTGGGTGTATTTTTTGTTTTTTGTTTATATTTGTAGGAATGCT
>CAJVPL010000656.1:0-21770 GCA_910591945.1 Ambispora gerdemannii | reverse complement strand
TTTTTAAATTCATATAACTTCTTAAATATTTATTCTAAATATTAACTATCTTATATCAATTTGTAGCTCATGTTACAATCTACAACTTTACTTAGAACATCAACTAACAATTACTTGAACTCAAACTGAACTTTTGATCAGGTTCGAGTCTGATTCGAAATTTGAACTGAACTCGAACTAGACTTTTAATTAGATTCAAATTTTTGAATTGAATTTTTTATTAGATTTGACTTTAATTCAAACTCAAACTGAACCAGACTTTTTTTCAGAACTCTATTTCAAATTTTCTCATTTAAGTTATTTTTTATAAATTTTGAACAAGATTAAAAAATTAAATATAATTAAACTTTCTATAGTTATCACTCTTAGGATAGCAAAATTTGATAAGTATAAAAAAGATATAACTATAAAGAAAATGTGATTATAAAGAAAATTTTTTATTATATTTATATATAAATAGAAAAGTAAAATAGAATAACTATAAAGGGGTATAATTATAAATAAGTATAATTATTAAGAGATTTAATTATATTAATTTGTTTATTAAGTTTTTAAACTTTAAAAAAATAAAATATATTTTTGAATTAAATATTTGTTTAATTAAAAATATTTAATTTGAATATAAATATTTTATTTTCTTATTAATATTAAAAGTACTAGAATATATATCTATAAATATAAAAATATTTATTTTAATTAATAACTCTTATTAGTTTAATTATTTTTTGAATATACTTTTTAATCTCTTTTCTTATCTTCTAATAGAATTATTTAATAATTTCTGTCAAAATTGATACAAGTTTAGATATTTATTTTTGTACTAATCAATTTATTAGTTTATTTTTCTTTTCTAATTCATATAACTTTTTTACTAAAAGTAAAAAAATCTTTTATTTAAAGTAACTATAGTAATACTATAATATATAATATATATATAATTTATAAGATTTTTAATTTGTATTAATTTTGGAAAAAACTGATTATTTTTTATATTTTTCTTTAGAATTTATTATATTTATATCAATATTTATAAATATTATCAATTTAAAGAAAAAAGAAAGATAATTATATAAATAAGAAAATTTGATATTTTATTATTTATAAAGAGAATGAAAATTTCTATTAATAATATTTTTATTTCTATATTCTTCTTAAATAGTACTATTTTAAAGTATTTTACTAAATTAATATCTGTTATTAATATTTATTAATTAATTAATTTAAAAAACAATAATAATATCTTTTCTGAATTAAAGAATCTAATAATCAAAACAAAATAATAATACTCTTTTATAATAGGATTTTTGATAAGTAAAATTAATTAGTTTATTTATTTTTACAAGCAAAATTACTTGAATTTATTATATTATCAATAATATATATATATTCATAAATAAAAACTTTATATATAAAATAAAAAAAAATCAAATAATTGTATTTAAAGAAAAATTGTGAATAAATATAAGTAAAAATTAAAATAAATTATAAATAATAATTATATAAATAATAATAGTGAATTACAAAGAATTACAAAATATAATCATATAATATAAATAATAGTGAAATAAAAAGTGAAAGTAGAGGAAAGAAAAAAATTAAAAATGTAAATAAATTTCTATTTAAGAGAAAAAAACAAAAAGTTATTCAAATTAAAATAATATATTAGATAGTTAAAACAAATAAACTAAATTAAACAAATAAACTTTGTTACAAATTATGAAATTAAAAATTTTAATATTATTTTAGTAATAATATTAAATATAAAATATTATACAAAAATTAATTAATTAATTTTTGTTGATAATTTTTATTATAATTGATCAGTTAATTTTTTGTTATCAATCAAAAATACTAGTTATTCATTTTGTTATTATTTCTATTCCAAAAAAAAATTAATTACTTGTTTTATATTTATACTCAATTTTGAATGTTTTAATATTTAGTTACTAATTAATTAATAAAATTATATAATATTTATTTTTATATAAAGATAATTATAATATAAATATTTTACAAAATTATATTCTTGTTTTTTATAAATTGTTCTTATATAGAAAGAAAATTATTAATAAATTAATTAGTTTTATAAAAAATATTCTTTATAGAAGTTTGTTGCTTTATAAAGAGTTCTTTTATAAAGATCTAACTGTAATAAATTAGAGAAAATTCTTTATATATATATAATTATATAATCAAAGTTATATTATAATACTAATTATTCTGAAATAATTAAAAAAATGTGAATCAGTACAAAACAAATAAAATTTGAAATCAAATTTAAAGAAAAAAGCTTAAAGTGATTTAAGTTCAAAATAATTTATTATTATTATTTGATTTATTTATTTTTAGTTATTCATTTGATAAATTTATTAATCTTTTAAAAAAGATGCTTTTACATTATTAAATCTTTTAAAAAAATGCTTTTATATTATTAAATCTCTTAAAAAGATGCTTTTATATTATTAAATCTATATAATTAAAAGATATTTTATAAAATTTTCTTTAAATATTAATTTTTTTGAATAATTCAATTTTATTTAGAAAGAAATTAGAGAATTGATTATGCAATTTCTAGGACTTGTTTGAAGAATTGACTTATATTTACATTAACTAGTTCATTATGTTTAGTAAATTAATATTAATAGTTAATTACTTAATTTGGTATCACATTGTGAATAATTATTCACATTACTAAATCAAAAATCATTTTTCTCTTATTTTATCTCTTGTATATTTTTTAATTTGCCTGTTTATTGGATCAAATTCTTGTCGATTAATAAGAACTGAGCACAGATTCTTGTACACGTGATATATTATGTGCACGTGATATTATCTACTTGTTGATTGGTCTGATCTATAATGATTATTCTCTGAAAATAAAAATTCATTAATAAAAGTGATTATTTTTAAACTTTAATAACTTCATCAAAAAGCAAGTGAATCTGAAAGAATATCATTAAAATTATCATTTTCACACTTTAGTTTATTAAAATTATCAAGTTTGGAAGAATAGTTATACTAAATCTTTGATAAGTATAGATTTTATGCACCATATATTGTTTGTTGGTCATATCAATAAGTCCAATCTCTTTGTGACAGCACTATTTGAGCTTGTTATTGTCTTCCAGGCCACATCAATAAGTCCTGAAATTATTTTGAATTATTTTTAGTTTTTATGGTAGCAAGTTAATCACTGCTAAGCTAATCTCCACTATTACCTTAAATTTTGTTAATTCCTTTTAAAGTCACAAATTTATTCTTGTGAAGGCCGGTTTTCATAAAAGCTGACACAGGAGACCTTTAAAACTTATAAAGAATTCTTTAATAGTAAATCATTCAGTCTTTGCTCAAAAACTTGTGTTGTGCACTATTCTCTAATTATAATAATTAAAGAGTAACTGCAACAGTATAATACAGCGGTGTATCTCGAGTAATTTGCAGACGTAATCCATTACAAATATCAATAATGAGATACACCGTGTTCGCGATCATCAATTCCACATTAAAATTCCAAAACAGCAGCAGCTTGCGTGACGTAAAACTTCTGGTGCGGTACACCAAGTGATTATACATATTGGATGATCGTAATTTTATCCAACCAAGATAATGAACAAATTCGCTATTCAATAAACCGCCAAAAATCATCATATTTTCTTTGCAAATATCTTCCAACATTGTCAAGTTCTTCATTACCGCTTGTTCATGATAGAAGCGCACAAGATGGACAAATTTGACTGGCTATGTTCCATGGTTGATTACAGTTTGAACAGTGAGTTTGGTCCATTTCTATAGAACGAAAAAAGAAAATATTGTACTTGGAATAATTGCATCTACTTCGAAACAAAAATAATTGCAATACTATAATAAAAATGAAATACATAGTAAACCAAAGTGGTCATAAAATCAGTTTATTTAATATTTATCTGGGAAGGTTTACTATAATTGTGACTTCAATTATCGAGACGAGTTCACAATAACTTTTACTGGATCAGATTCGGTTTAACGGTGTAATTACAATACCACAAGCAATAATATTTTAACAAATTTTGCACTAACAAAGTTTTATGAATTCTAGTAATTTTGTTTCAAGACAACTGTTAATATCTTCAGATTATTCACATGGTAAATAGCTCATTATATTAATTATTAGAAAATATACTTATAACAAATAAATTATAGCATATATATTCTTTCTTTGACGACAATTAGACAAACTATATGAATAATTTATTAGTTTATAACGATGTAATAGATAATGAAACTGTACTTCAGAATATGTAATTTCAGAGTTCGATGTAGACGTTTAACGTTAATAATTTTCTAACACTTTATATGATTCAATGCACCACAAATCCATTATACGTATGCAATTTATAGTTGCTTGTCAAAAGTTTCGACCTCATCTACTATTTTGCACTGTGACATTTAATTGCTGTATTAAAAAAATGCATTGGCGAATTTTTTCATTGTACGTTAGAATGGAATTTTGATTTGAGGTTGCTTAATTCGATTATATGAATCATTTGTTTCATTTCGATGATAAAGAACGGAAGAATTTGCTAACGTTAAAGTGGTAACTCATTTGATTATTGAATAATATTTTTGATCTTTAATACAGTACATGTATATACTTTTTTGTAGTGCAGCAGACAATAATAAAACAAAAGAACAACAGGGACTTTAGAATGCGCTGTTATTTGCCGCATACCTTATATTATGGTCAACTTTTTTATCTGTTATCACAGCAGCAACAGTACATGTATATTTACCGGACCACAAAATAAATTTATCGTTACGATCTAACAATCAGAATTATAAGATACGTACATGTATCAAGTTACATATTCTTTGTTTAATTGACAAACAATCATTTTAATTAAATGTAAGCCAATTGCTTGACGCACATTTACGTATTTGTTTGCGTTGGTGTAAGAGAATCTAAATTTGCATACAAAATATTCTAATTCAATCTTGTGATGGAAAGGATCATTAATTATTAAAATGAAATATATATAGCGATAGTACGAACGTACAAAATTTAATACGTGTACATGTACCGGTACTGTATTCTGAATCCTTTTCCATAATTGTCACCAAAAATTATTTAACCCTTTTTTATAATTATTATTCATAAAGGTCACCAGATTTCATTTTAATCTTTTCGTTATCGTTATACAGAACGTAGTTTTTTTCCATATACCGATACGTACAATAATTTCCACACTTTTGAATTAAGGAATCTAATAATAGAGGTAGAATCGTATTTCTAGTTTGAGAATCGATTTCAATACATAAATTCAAACAAGTGTCACTAACACTAACTGTCTGTTAGTTGAATATCGTTTTTTTTTTTTTTAGATAATTGAGTGATTCAATTCATATCGATATAGGCGCAGAAATTTTTTTGTCATAATACATTTCTTTGGCAGGGGCACGGTATCCACAAACTGCGCATGCTGGTAAGTCAAGTTTCTTTGATTCCATACATGCTCTGGTAGTAGTACTATCGGATAATGACTTTGTCTTTTAATACCGGAATTAATCGTGAATTTTCTTTAAATGAGGGACTTTGAAAAAAAAACTTGATTTTTTTCTTTTTGGCAGAAAAATGTATTATCCAAAGTGCACCAATACTAAATTACGTATATTTGATATCGATATACTGTATTGGTACTACGTACAAATTTAACAAATATTTGGTGATTTATTGTTTAACGTTACTACCGCTACTGTCCGTGGAGCACCACCACTACACGTTGCTAAAAATCGTAGTACCCAGATAGCTGATTGGAGGGAGCCTAACAATTAAACATAAGAGACCTACAAAAATACTCAAAATTGCTTAGCTACATGTAGTGAAAATCTGGTTTTACCTGTACATGTGTACATGTAATAGCAATAGGGGAAAGGTCGTGTTGCTGATGCTGCTGTTGTGTTGGATTACTGCAGAAAATTATTAAAATTTTTTCTTCAACACGACGGATCCTGGGAAAATGTCAAAGAAATAAAGTTTTGCGATCTATATATTAGCCTATTAGTTGTTTTTACAACTACATGTATAACGATAACTGTTGATATCTAATACAGCGTACAACAAAATCATGCAAAATACTAACGATCTCATACTAAATAACAATACACAAAGAGAATCAAAAATTTTGGATCCAAATGATAATGAACCTTCTTCAATAATTCTTTCCAATAATCCACAAACGCAAACTTCAATAATAGCGCGTCCACCTAAAATTTACATTCCACCAGACACAAATGAATCATCAAACACCGATTCGAAAAAAACTACAAATTCTAAAGTTTCAACAATCATCGTTATCGAAGATTCTGACTTGATAAAAGAGGGCAAAACTCATTGTGAGATCACAACAAACCAAGATATTGAAAATCTTTCAGTCTCGGAAAAAACGATAATAATAGTAAATGATCCAAGAAATTGGAATGCTAGCAGAAAACGATTTATTTTATTTCTCGTTGCGTTTGCTGGGTTTATTTCGCCAATTTCCTGCACGTGAGTTAATTTGATGAAGAGATTAGATTTTCGTTAAAAATATATTTAATGAAAATTTGCAAAATATAGATTTTTTTTTCCCGCTATTAATGATGTCCGAAAAGACTTAAATACGAGCGAAATATTGGCTAATTCTTTAGGTATTTTTCATATATCGATAGGTATATGAATTATGTAATTTAGAGTTCACTAATTTTTTTTTATTTCTCGAAACGCGCGTATATAGTTGCTGTATACATTTTCTTTTGGGGAATCTCGGTAAATTGAATATTCAACTTTTATCAGAATATATCGATATGTAATTCACATTCGAGTCTTCTTTTTACCCCCTTTTATTGAAAAGCCACTTGGTTGGGCTTCATACTCAGATTCGCATGCGACGCGAAGAAAAGTCTACCTCTTCTCATTTATTCTCTTCGTGATATCCTCTGTCCTATGCGCGCTATTAAATAACATCTGGCTATTACTCGCAATGCGGGCTCTTCAATCGTGTGGTGCGTCGGCTGCAATGTGTATTGGCGCAGGAGTAATTACCGATATTTTTAGGGCCGAAGGTAGGAAGCGAATGAATGTCGTTTTTTCTTCCGATTAGAAGATCGAGAATTTAAGATAGAATTCGAATAAATTTCAGAACGTGGGACTGCATACGGACTATTCTTTATTGGACCCTTACTTGGTAAATATAGAAAATATGCCTGATCAATTTTTCATAGAGGTAATATTGCCATTCATCTCGATGTTTCTTGTCGCTTTCTAGGACCGTTGATTGGACCTCTTATTGGGTAATAATTATGAGTGGTAACGTAATAAAAAATATAATATGGTCTCAGTAAATGCTCATAAAATATTATCATTATTTAGGGGATATATTAACGAATATCTTAATTGGCGGTAAGTTAACACGGATAGATATACTCTTAATCTTTTCTAATCACTTTTTCCCCTTTAAAACAGGTGGATATTCTGGTCTTTGGCAATAATAGGATTCCTCATGCTACTCTTAATTTTCTTTTTCCTACCCGAGACATTCCGTCAACCATCATCATCACCAACATCCACTCCAAAAAAAAGATTCAGACCCATCACACCTTTACTCCTTCTTCGCTACCCATTTGTCTCTATGATAATCACATATGTGAGCTCAATCTGCGTGCTATTATTTTTGTACCAAACACTTGTCCCAACTTCATTCGCCATACAGTATAACCTTTCGTCGAGCGAGATTGGATTAGTATTGTTCGCTAACGGCATCGGATTTATAGTTGGATCGGTGCTTGGTGGTCGGTACTCGGATTATGTACTGATGCGTGCGAAAAAAGAGTGTGGCGAGGAGTATCCAGAAATGAGGCTTCAAAGTGTTTGGCTGGGTGCTGCCATGGTTCCGGTGGGTATGTTGGCGTTTGGATGGTTAACGCAAGCCAACTTTGCGTTGGCTTGGAACCTGGTGGCGATGGTGATAAGTAAGTCTATTTACATTATATGTGGTGAAATCGGTGAAATCATCTTTAATTATGTGTCTTAATTTTAGGCGCGATTGGCGCAATGATCATATTCTCCGCAACAGCCACATATTTAGTCGACGCATTACCAACTCAAAGTGCTTCCGCTATCGCCGTCTACCATTGTATTCGGCTAATCATCGGCGCAATTGCTTCTGGTGTCGCGCAGACGGTCGACTCGGCAATTGGCACCGGTTGGACATACACCATCCCATCGATTATCTGTATTTTCTGTACTGCTCTTGTTGCGCTGGTTTCTTTTTATGGGCGTCAGTGGCGAAAAAAATATGCTGATGGTCGAAAATTCGAATACGTAAAGTAAATACTTACTGTACGTCGTTAGAAACAATTTCTATTATCGTTATGTGAACAACATGTACATGTATATAGATATGGAAAACGCATCGGTATGTATGCGTCGCCTGTGTAATTGTTGTACTACCAAACAAGTGTCGATATGTATGGGATGTTCATCGACAAACTACCGAAAAAAGATATTTGCATACGTACAAATTGTTGTTTAAATTATTGTCATTTTACATTTTATAATTAGCGTTAGAATTTTATAACATTTTATATGTAGGACCCGGCAAAATTCATATCGATATTATTCGATATATTTCCTGTTCATCATCGAACATTCATCACCCATTAAACAAAATTTCTAATAATATAAATCGAGAATCATCAAGTGTGTAGGTATATAGAAAATAAAATATGGCACAAAGTGGAGACAAAATAGTTTTAAATATTGGTGGAATAAGGGTAATTAATTTTATTCGATATTAGTATTAAAGTGATAGTTTTATATTAATTAATAAAATTAAGAAAATAAAAATAGTACGAGACGAATCGTTCAACGCTAACAGCCTATCCGGAAACTTTCCTCGGTACAATGTTTAATGAGCGTAATGCAGCACTACTTCACCCCACAAAAGAAGGTGAATACTTTATCGACCGAGACGGTACCGCCTTCAAATACATAATGCAATATTACCGAGACGGCAAAATCTCATGGCGAGATTTCTGCGATCGCGATTATAACCAGCACATACCACAAATCACTCGCCGTGAACTCGAAAAAGAACTAGACTATTACCAGATCCCAAAATCGGTGCTCAATGTCCCGCCGAGCGTCGTAGTCTCCGAACAAGTCGATGAATTCATCGCGATACTCAAAGACGTAATCTACGATCTGATCCGTCACATGCGAAACGAATGGACTTTGGAATTTTACAAGAATGTGAATGGGAGTTCGACGACACATAGTATGAAGTTACATAGCTTGAGTACAGTGAGGAGACATGCAGAGTTTTTTGATTTGGCGGGGTACGAGATTTTTGATATGTTTGGCGAGGAGATTCGACGGCATCTTGAGAAGGAGATTCCAAATTTGTGTTGTACTATTACCAGAGAGGATTTTAATCATCTGCCGAAATATCGGTTTCATATTACTATTGATAATAAGCTGAGTAGGGCGACTATTCTGTCAGAGACGTGTCTTTCAGAGTATTTTTGAGCGGAAAGTTTTCCTTGTGGTATTACTTGGATGTTTTTTTTAAAAAAATATGGATATTTATTTCCAGATAAATTCAAATAAAAATGAGCTCATTTTGTTAGAATTTTTTCTCGCCTCATACTCAAAAACTTTTATTCACCATAATTATTAGTATTTTTGCTACGAGAGAAAAAATCATTATCATCATAACATTATTTATTCACATCATCAATCAAATAGAACAATCAAAAATTTTCATTTTCTCTGTAAATCTTTAAAATATACTTTTCGCATACATAGCAAATTTTTTCATAATGAAATCTCGATAATTTAAAGATAATATTTATTATTTGACGGTGCCAATTGAACAATGCATATACTATTGCTGAATATGAAGCAGCTATAATAATTGTTTCGAAGATTATTATAGAAATTACTACGTACATGTACTACAGATCATTTATCCTACACACGAGACTCGATACCTAGACATCTCCCCGTTTACTTTAATCTTCGATCCAAGAATTCATCAAGCTGTCGTTTTCACGTTCTAAAACAACATATACGTCTCTCCATCTCGTTTAATCTTTGTTTCTCCTCTTCTAATCGTTGCTTTTAATAATTCCGGGATATCTATTTTGAAGTGCTGCATGAATATTGTTGTCAACCAATATTTGCATGAAATTTCATTTTTTTAGGACTTGGAAACGATGATAAATAAGATGAGACTTGATGGCTATTTACACATTAATTTGAAAGGTGGTGTTGAAGGCGAGTATGCTTCTTAGCGATTAATGTTATCAACTTTGAGTTGGGGGTATATTGACATTAGGACTGTAATTTATGTGATTGTTTAATCTTCTTCCCAGCAAGTACATGTTTTTTTTCTGCGTGTATGCTTTAGGGTAGCGAAAGAAAAACCTTTCATAATATTCGGATCTACTTTTTACTCGATATTTCGGAATATACGTACTTTTTTATTCGATATTTGTAGTTTATAAATTGCCAAAATATTTTGTGTTCTCCCTGTTGAATAAATAAATGAAGTTGGATTTGTCATAAAATTTTTCAGCATTCTGTGGATATTCTCACGATTTGGTGTACTTGAGAGTATGCTGGCTTTGGATAAAAATTTGGGAATTCTTTCATAACAGTTTTTCCGGCTCAATAGTTGATTTCCGAAATTTTCGGACAATCACGCGTAAAAAACGAGACCAAAAAAGTTATAAAATGCTATCTCTGAGTACTTTGTTTTCTCGTACTAAATATGTTTGAAAATAGAGATTTAACTGACGAAGAAATCGAGAATTCGAATAACGAAGAAAGCGGAGATGAATTGGATTCAATTCCACTTCAATCGGATGAATTTCGTGCTGAAACACGAATTATTCATAAAAAATGCTCTGGTAATTTGCAACTTGATTTAATTATACAAAAAATTCGAGCAGAAGCAAACATAAGCGGCGATTATCTTGAATATATTCCTTACGATCAATTTGAACTGGTTGAATTCCACAAAGCTGGAGCATTTAGTGAAATCTATTCTGCTATTTGGTTGGAGGGACCTAAGTGGGATTGGAACGAAAAAACGTAAGCTTGGTCACGGGGTGGACCAATAAAAGTTGCACTGAACAAACTTATACATTATCAAAACGTAAATTTTACTTCTCATTTGATAAAAACAAATTTTAAGAATTATTAAAAAAATGTTTTCTTTTTATGCTAGTTACGAAAATATCATCGTTGCCTCCAATCTGGCAGTGTAGCTGATACATTTGGTATTTCAAAAGCTCCAGACGGCTTTTTGCATTTATAATGAGATTCTATGAAATGGCAATTTAAATAAATACATTAAAAATGTTAAAGATATTATTATTAGCTGGAAAGATAAAATCGATTTATTATGGGGAATTACTGCTGGTTTGGAAAACATTCATCGATCTAATCTCTATCATGGAATTTACATGGTGGAAATATAATAATTGAAGATGAATCAATCTCGACAGATAGAAGAATAGCTGATATAGGAATTCATGGATCAGTTGTTACCCATATAGTAATAAATTGTATGGTGTTATTTCGTATATTGCAGAAATTCTTGGAGAGAATCAATCAAAAGAAGCTGATATTTATAGTTTTGGCGTTATTATGTATATAATCACTTGCAGCTGAACAAAAGCCATTTGCTAGAAAGCGCATGACATCGCATTAGCAATAGATATTTGTAATGGAGCCAGACCAAAGGAAATTGACAACACTTCAAATGGCTTTCTAATTTGATGAAAAGCTGTTGTGTATTTGATCCAAAACAAAGACCAACAGCAATTGAGTTGAATAAAATATTTAGCGATTGGATAACCTATATACATGTATGTGACAATCCAGCACCAACTGGAATCAGTGAGGAATTTAGAATCGCTGATGTTAAAATTTTCAAATACAGAAAAACACATCACAGGAAACTCATAAAGGTGCGTTTTAGACAAGCCGATTTTTTGAATTTTCAGACCTTTGAGAAAAATTTAATAATGTTAATGTTAGTTTTTGGAAATTTTCGATTTCTTAGCAATCAAGATTATATATTATTCATGTAAAAAGCTGTTTGATTTTTATTTAAATAGGTTTTTTCGTTTAATTTTTTATTCGTTTTCGTCAATTTACGTTCTTCGTCATATACAGTAGTGTTGCGTTCCCTTCGGTATTTAGTTAGAAGAACGTATTTCATGATGGATGAGGTGGGGGCACCAGACTGTTGCGTTTATCACAACAATCAATAAATTAAGGGGTTTTCCGCAACGGGGGTGAGAGCTAGACTAAATTATTTACGGTCAAAGGGTTTCTTTGGGTGTTCTAAAGGTTTCCCGTGCGACTTGAACGCAAATTGACCTTTTCTCAACAATAAAGGGGAGTGGGTGTTTGAAAGAGTAGATAGAATAGAATCACGCTTGTAATAATAAAATCTTGTTTATTCAACAATGATCGATATATTCACAAACGTGACAGGACTTATTGATACGGCCTGTCCAAGAAAATCTCAATACTAAAAGGCAATTCGACAGGCTTATTGATACGTCCTGTCTAAGAAAGCAAAACCAATTCTACAGGACTTATTGATACGGCCTGTCCAAAGTAACAATTCAAAAGAGATCGACAGTTTATTTAAAGTTGTAATTACGTACTCATAGGGCTTGAAGTTTGATCACAAAACAAAACAAAATAATAGTGTATTCACAAGTATTATTATTACCAGTAAGAACTTTGTTATTTTATCAGATCAAAAGCACGATCAAAACGCGTTTTCTCAAAGATTAAAAAATAATTTTATATATACAGTTTCAAATTGCTATGCTAATTCTAAAGTTAGTATTTTACTTTGATTGTTTCTCATGAAATTTTCTAGAAACAATTTAGCAATAATCATTTGATATCTTTTCAATTATTCAGATAATTGTCATCCTCTAGATAATCACAATCATTACATGTATTAATATTGAAGAATGATGGGAATGTTCTGTTCATGACATAAGAAAAAAAAGTAATGTTCATTCATAATAAAATATTTCTAAAGTTGGCTTACAAATTATACAAGAAACTAATTTTAGAAGAATTATCATGTAAAAATTATTAAGAGAAATTATATAAAGATATTCATGTGGAAATTAAGAGTAAAATTATGGAATTAAAAGATTTAATGTCACTATAGTAACAGTAGCTTACAAAAATAATTCATCTCTTTCAAAATTTACTAATAAAATATAATAAAATACAGGTTTTTCTCTTTATATAAAAGTTTTCAATTTTACCAATTAAAATTGAAAACTTTTATATAAAGAGAAAAATCTGTATTTTATTATATTTTATCAATAAATTGAAAATGATACATTATTTTTGTAAACTATTATATTTTATTTTATTTTGTTCTTAAATTATCTTTAATATTGTTTTGAATTCTGATTTCTTTTAATAAAACACTTGCATATTAAAAATATACACATTTTTTACTAATTATGAAATTAGTTAATCAATATAAACAAGAGTTAGAAAAGGAATTAAATAAAAAGAGAAATAATATCTAAGATTTATATTTATATTTATTAATATAAAGAGAAAAACTAATAAAAATAAAACATATAAGAAAAATAAAGAAATTATAAAAAATTAAAAAATATATATTCAAGAGAGAAATTATAAAAGAATGAATAATATTGATATTTTTATACTTATATTATAATTTTCTAGTTTTTTTAATATTATATAATAAAATAAAATTATAAATTAGTTATAACAAAGATAAAATATAACAAAATAATACAAAATTAAAATTTTTCAGAATTAGTTATTTTTTTAGCATCTCAAAAACATTCGAAACAAAAAACCAATTTAGTGTAATGATTGTCAAGAAAATTGAACAAGTAGTGATGATAAAATTGCCAAACGGGAAGGTGGGCGTCCCCGAGCGCCAGCGAGGGATTAATACAAAATAAAATAATAAAATAATTATTATAAATTATTTAGATATAATTATCAAAGTTAAAATATATAATAAAATATTTTATTTATTTTAACTTATTAATACAAAATAAAAAATTAGTTTTATTTATATATTTTTTAAAAATATAAATTTTAATATGATAACTATCTAAAAATAAAATAATTAATTGAAAAAATAAAAGATAAAATATTAAAAATAAAAAAGAAGAAATATAAAGATAAAAAATAAAACAAAAGATAAAATATTCAAGATAAGAAATAAAATTAAAAAGTAAAAAGTAAATCAAAAGATAATATACTAGAATAAAAAATAAACTAATTAGATAAAAAATAAAAAAATAAAATAAAAGATAAAAAATAAAAATAAAAAGATAAAAGAGCAAAATAATATAATAAAAATAAAATATAGAATAAAATACCAAGATAAAAAATAAAAATATGAGTAAAATATTAAAATAAAAGATAAAATATAGATAAAATATTAGTAAAATTACGCAAGAAAAATTTTTTTAATTACTCTTACTCTTTCTTTTTTTTATTAGCTTATATCATTTTACTCTTTGCTATCAGATTCAGATTTCTTTTTCAAAAATTAATTCATCTATTTACACATAGCTTCAAGTATTATATTATTTACCAAATGGATTATATCTGATTTTTGTTGTTCTTTCTTCTCCTTTGTTTTATCTGTGAGTATATAATCATAAATTTCAAGATAAGTCTAATTGTTGTTTGAAAATTCTCTAGCTTGTATAACTTTAGTTAGTGTTTGTATTTGTTGTAGGAGCTGCTTGTTGTTTTGTTAATTATCCTGTTCTAGTTCTTGTGATCTATCATTACGCTATCAATCTTTCCACTTAGAATGATTATTGTTTTGTTAATTAATATCAGAATTTCGATTTGGATAATTATTATTATTATAGTTTTGACTGTTTTGTCTCATTTTTACTCTTGGTTACTGATCGAATGTAACTGGTTTTCTTTACAATTGTAGCATATAGGCTCAGCTTCATATTGTGATTCATTCCAATTTGTTAATTGATTATTTCCATTATACCATGATTCCTTTTACATTTTTATTGGTATCTCATTATTATTTAACATGGTGATAGTAGTTATTTGCAGAATAAGTTTTACTTCCATTTCTCTTATCGCTCTTTCTATTTTGTGTGCTCTTTCAATTATATTACTTGCACCCATTTTCTAATATCTAGGTTCAACTTTCTTTAATAAATTCTAATCTGGTAATTATCAGGATATTCGTTCTCAGAATCTACCGCCACTTTCCATAGCAACTCATAAAACTGATCAATATATGTATCAATGGTTCCTGTTTGTTGATGGGATTCTAGTTTGTCCTACCATCAATTCACTCTCTTTGTATTGTATTCGAAACTTAGCTATGAATTGTATAGAAAAATCAGTATCATCATGATTATTATTTTTCAAACATTTAAGTTATTGTTATTGGCTGATTTCTTTTTGTCAAACCAGGCCATGGCTGTCCCTTTCAAATAATCTCAATTTTTCTTTCATTCCTTATATCATTTTCCCAAGCAGCCACTTCAAAATCTCTCAGTCATTTAACAGATCTTGATTATTTTCTCGATATTGTCAAATTAGTATAATCTTTTTTTCTGGCACCTGTTGGTTTTGCTGTTGCAATTGCTCTACCAGTGTTTCAATTGCTTCAATTGCTGCAATTGCCATACCATCACTGACTTAGAAGTAGGATTCATGTTGATTAATGAATGAGTATTACGTTTGGTTCTTCAAATCCTAGAATGTTAGATATAATTTGATCTTGATTTTCGTTATTATTGATGTGATTACTATTATTTTCATAAGAGTCACTGTCTTTTGTTTCAGAATAATGGCCTCTGCATTGTTATCCATATAATTTATTTCTTCATCTTTACTTGAGTTGGCTACTTGTCTGGGCTTACTGCTGATCTTTCCTCTCGTAAACTATTATCAGCAGTTATTTCGTTAAGTTTGTCACTACTTGCTATGGAATGATTTGGACTCTGTAAGCTTCAGATTCTCTCTAAACTGGAATTAACTAGCCGAGTTTGAGCTTGTGTTAACAGATATTCCATAAACAATATTGTTTTAAGAATTTTCACAATCTGTCACTTGATCGTTACTGGATGTTTTTCAGTATGATTATCTGCGAGGATTTTCTTGAACAATTTAATAGTTATTGCTGTGTGAGTTATAGCTTCCTTCATTTGAATCCAATTCCAAAATTCAGCAAAAGCAGTGGTTAACGAGTTGTTAACAGGATAACAAATTGGACAGCAATCATAATTAAAGGAATGCCTTGATGTGATTCCAAGTGATTATTAACTAAAATACCGGTAAAAGTATACACTTCGTTCATAAATACCAAGCTTCGTGGTCCACAGAGAGGGCACCAATTTGTCACGTTAGAAATAAAAGATTACGAAATAAAGAAAAAGGTTGTGACTGTCAGTTATGAGTTAGACTGAATGATTTACGTAATAAAGATTTCTTTATGGTTCTAGAGGTCTCCTGTGGTAGCTTGTACGCAAACTGACCAAAGTAATACTAAGACTTAAAATGGTTCAATTAATAATAACAACCGAAGGGCTTATTGAGACTGCCTTCAAGAGAAATTAAAATTCAAAATAAAATAAAATAAAATAAAACGTCGGGTCTTATTGAGACTGCCCAAATTAAAAATATCAAAATCAATCGTTGATGATAATTCACAGGACTTATTGATATGGCATGTTAAAGGGTCTATAACCAAATCAGTTCACAGTTGTACGCAAACTTCCGAAGTCAATCAAAGGCAAACAAGAGATGCTTTATTAATCATCTTTATCTTTATTTGATGATTTGATATGAGCTTCTTTTTTTTGTTTCAGTGAGAAGCTTCTATTCATACAATTTTGTTATTTATAAAAAGAATATATATATCGTAAAGCTAATAAATATTCAACTACTAAATGAATGACTTTAAAGCGGAATTCATATTCGAACTTATAATCGAAAAATGTCATGACAATTGCATTCACAACCACAACTACGACTATAGCCGCATTGTTACACGATAACATATTAGTCTTAATTTCCGAATCAAGAATATTATGACAACACTACAATCACATTCGTTACGAATATTATAACGAATTCTACAACAATAATGAATTATCAGCTTTGGACTCTGGTATGGAATATATGACTTTACCAAAATGATGATGACACAATGAGGACAACAATACAATTATCCAGAAAATATTTCTATCAAATCGTTTGCAGGATTCACCTAGAATATATACAGCCAAAATGCAGTCAGAAGGATGAAAATGCCATTCAGTCAAATTTTACAGTTCACTTCACATTTTAATCAATATCTCAAGCCAGGCATAACTAAATCTCACCAAAATTGAATCACTAAAACTAGAAGACTATACCTATCTGTCATAAAAATTTCGAGACAAATCGATAAGACAATTGTCGAGAACGCTCTGTCAAAGTTTACGAACGAAGAACGGCCGATCGATGGGACCATTGGTTAAGGCTCCCGTCTGTGCAAAGTTGAGGTGGTAGAGGAAAAGTGGGAAAGTAAGTTAATCTCGTATGGGTAGGAGTTACGAACATCTGAGACACGATAGGCCATACATGAAATGGAGCGGTAAGCTGGGAGGCAAAGGCATGCCGTCAAGTCATAACCAGTGCTTGGACCAGTAGTGTATTGGAGCCATCCTTAGATTGTCAATTATGTTTGTACTTCGTAACCGATTGAACGCCCACCTACGCGACTTCTGCTTGGAAGTGATTTGTTTCCCCAAGTATAATAAACCTTTGCTTACGAATGGTCAAATTGCTGGAACACCTTGCTATTCTAACTACCACTTATAAGAAGGGAACCTGTTACAATAGGAGGAGCACATGATAGCTTCCTCTCATGGTAAAAAGGTTAGAGGGCGCAAAGCTTGAAAGAGTGTTGTGAAAACAAAAGTTTTAAGAGGTAACTAGCAGCCAAGCTCCGTAGTCCCGCACGTGATGGTGCAAACTTTATGTAAGTTTGAAATTATCTACAGCCGGTTGTGTGTACTAACCAAGCCAATCTTGCAGAAGCAGCGACAGCACTGTGAACCTCCCAATGTGACTGTGAATACATAGTACATCGGCGGCTGATTTGGTAACAGGATAACAATTCGGATAATGAAATAAACCTTCGACGTTTACATAAGAAGGTTCACAGACTGTAAGGTCATCAGTGTTGGAAGGGAGTATGTACTCATACCACCTAGATGTGGACAAGAGTGATCTTACTTTCGTATTGCTGAAAGCCACAGTCGATGAAAGCAGAAATGTGTGTCAGTGCGGAGCGAGATGCCTTTTAGGCAGGACCTATTCTGACTTCGGTTGTATAGAATTAACTTATTCCGCTCTATGTACCAAGTATTGAGTTTATGGCTTAAATCTGCCGCTTGCTTCATACGCCTGGGTAGTGGTATAACTGCGTACACGTGTCGTGCTCAACCTATAGTTTACGTGTGGATTCTATACTAGAGCGCTATAAATATGGTAGAGACGTAAGTGTTCTATACAATTAAGACCCAACCTAAGACTTTAATATTACGGCGCGAAAGCTCAACAGTAATATGTGGACGAGTTGGTCTATAATTACAGTTGCCCGTAAGGGTGCGTAATCTACAACTGAAGTTAAGGTGAAAGCCGAAGCTAACTGGCCCAATGTCGTGAAGTATGTATGCATAATCAGAAGTGAACCTCTGCTGACCATAGCGAATTTACTCTTATATTTGGCTTGATCTGGAAGGTCTTGATTCTTATAGGAACGATAACGGAGTAGGATCGTGGAACAACGCCCATTAGTATAGACGAAGCTCTTTACTGAAAGGTGATAGCGTCTATAAGAGGTACAAGATGGAGACTATGTTCAGTGGATTATATATATGTATGGATCGGCAGTAAGTACAGAAATCAGAGCTGGATCCGTTTCTTCTTTTAAAACTTATTGCAGCCCTAAGGCTTAGCGAATAGGCCCGAGCGGAAACCCGAACTAAAGAGGCAGGTGAATCGAAGGTCAGAACGATCAACACTAGGGCATATAGGGAAAAAAATGGTGGAATTGAGCTGGAGGAGCTCCACTTCCAGACTTGTGTGGGGGTAAGGTTATTCGGCAGATGGTTAAGGGTAAGCTTTTAATAAAATCCATGGAAAAAACTCTTAGTTTTCTAATCAACACGGTATGATGAACAATCGTGCAGTTGTAGGATTCGCTATTTTTGCAGGTTACAAGTACTAGGACTAGGTAGAAGTCCTTGACAAGGAGAAATCCTTGGCGAGCAGCAATGCGTGCTACAATAGCTAGTATCTGGTGAATCTGGTGAATGACTGCGTTTGAAAGCTCTACGTTGTTATCCTTAAAAACTTGGGGTGGTTGTGCGGATTGAGATCAATAATACTAAGAGAAACTACACCCTGATCTTAGTTTTACTCGGCGTACAACCAATAGTGTGATAGTTCGAGATGGAAAGTTTCGCCCTTCCACATTGAGGCTGAAAAACTGATCTATATCATACTATCACAAAAAAAATATACAAATGGGTCGTATATTTACAATCCCGCCAGATACCACGTGATCATCTGGTTGATGCAAAGAAACACTGCCTACGCGCTAATGGTTGACCCACATCGGGCGTATGGATAAGGTGCTTATCTGTGCATTAAATTTGTTGTGGGTAAGCTTTTATAAAATCATAAACCCTCAAGTTCAGTGTAATCCGTTTGGTAATGCTTGAAAAACACTTCAAATAACTACCACTTGACCTTAAATGGATCGTTAATTTGCTCAATCTGATACTAAGAGTTTCTAAGTGTTATATTAAAGTTATGGAAAAAGTTCTAGAGTTCTGAACTCTGTGTAGGAATCAATGTACATTCATAGTACCAGAATTTTTCTAGAAGACACGTTAAAATGATTTATAGCAAAATTTCATTACAAAAAGTTTCCAAATGTTTCAAAAATCATTCAAACCACAACTAGAAGATTCTAAGGAGTTAATTTCAACACTGAAACAGTTGTTTACAACATTCTTATATCAAATATGACAGTAGTAACTTATCAAAATTTATTTAACTATATAAAAGACAACTTTTTAGAATTGTGAAATTCAGAAGAGTCAACTCACAGAAATAATATTATTTATAATTTATATTTAATAATTATATATTGTTAAATGACAATTATAATATTCAAAAAATTCAATAAAACAATAATAAAATGGCAATATCCAATGGAAGAAAATTAAAATTATTATAAATCAAATTTGAAAAACAAAAAATTAAAACTTTTCTGAAAAATTCCATTAATCATTTATAATAAAAACATAATAAAAATGATACAAATCATGAAAATATATAATTAATACTAGTAAATATTAAAAATTTTTCTTTAATTTTGTAAAGTTAACTTTACAAAAATAAAACAAATATTATAATAATAATACAAATTTTTTTAATTTCTAAAATATTACAAAAATAATCAAAAAATAAAAATTATTTAAAAATAGTTTAAAGTTTAAAAATAATAGCAAAAATAATTCAAAAATATTTTATTTTAAAAATAAATATTGATAAATTTTAAATTAAATTCAAATAATTAATTCATTTTATAATTAATTTTTATATTATTTTTTGTTTCTATCAACAAGAAATAAATCATTAAAGAAGTAAAAACAAAAAATTTTGACACTTAAAATTACTTGATGATCAAATTAATTTATCTTTTAGCAAAATATTTACTAAAAAAAATGAGTTAAATAAAGATAGTAAAATAAAAAGCACTTACAATATATATATATATATTGTGAATTAATGAATTATATTTGCTGAATATTTGAAATTATTATTATTTAAATCAGAATATAAAAATATTTTTATTATTAGTATTTTTTATATATTTATAAATAAAGTTTTGGCTTGAATTATGTTCTTTATTTTTGATGAACATCTCTAATATAATATATTAAACTGTCAAAAAAGATGTGAAAGCTGATTTAAAATTCTAAAAAAAGAAGCTTTCTGATAAATATGAATATTATTTATCTAGTACAAAACTAATATTAATAGAGTATTAGTAAATTTAATAATTGATACTAATATTTTGTGTCATAATACAAAAATTTCTAAAAAGATATAGTATTTTCATATAATATTTATTAGCAATTAAAATAACAGAAATAAATGATATATTTAAATAACTATTGGAGATAATTAATAATTTAAAAATACTAATAATATATATTATAATCTGTTTAATATGAATATAATAGAAGTATAAATTTTTAGTATCCTAATAGAAATGAATTTGTTGAGTAAAATTAAAACAAATTTTGATTTTAAATAAAGTATTATAATATTTTAATAAAAAGAAAAAGAAAAGAAAATTCCAATTCAATTTATATATTCAATTAAAAAGATATTAGAAAAAAGAAATATAAAATTAAATTAAAGAAAATAAAGTGTAATAATTTTCATATATTTTTGTAATTTCTTGTATCATATCTATTATTTTTCATGTTATATTTATCATTTCTTGTATAACATGTTAGAAATTAACACAGATCATATTATTAATTTGGATACATATTGTTTTTAATTACTTTTATTTTTATTCATTCTTTTTCTTTTATTATTTTTAATTCGTATTAATTATTTTTCATTATTATTTATATTTCATACATATTCATTAAGTACA
>CAJVPL010000655.1:0-21771 GCA_910591945.1 Ambispora gerdemannii | reverse complement strand
ATGTTGAAGATGAGAATGTTGAAGATGAGAATGTTGAAGATGAGAATGTTGAAGATGAGAATGTTGAAGATGAGAATGTTGAAGATGAGAATATTGAAGATGAGAATGTTGAAGATGAGAATGTTGAAGGTGAGAATGTTGAAGATGAGAATGTTGAAGATGAGAATGTTGAAGGTGAGAATGTTAACAGTTACGACGAAGATACTACCAGCATTCTAGAAGAGCTTTACAATCGCGAGAACCTTAATTACAGCACAAAAGACGTTGATTATGCGCTCAAAGAACTTTTTCAGCTATGGAATTCCTACTTGGTACCAACCTATGATTATAGTAATCTATTGGAATTCTTTGAGTTATCCCAATATTTCAAAGAAGTTGATTTGGAAACGAAAAAGAAAAACCCAATCGAACATGTTAATTTATTGGAAATATTTTTGAGCTTTTGGATATATGCGTCTATTACTGTTATTCTAGCGAGAACTTATGACAATCCTTTGATAAATAATATTTTTATAATAATTAGTGGATTTCTTTTAGGTCATTTGGTGTATTATGGGAGAGAAACTTTGAAGGACTATTACAATTTGATACATAGCTAATATTCAATTTATTAATTTGGTTTGTTTCTATAGTTTGATTTTTCAAATGTTTTCGTATATAAAACATGTCAAGCTAAATATTTAGTTTTTGATTTATTAGTCTAATATCTTTTTTTATTAAAAGAATAAAATTAAAAATTAATAAAAAAATCTGTACATCCTGTTTAAAATATATTGGATCTAACACGAGAGTTTGAATAGTTCAGTTTTTGAATAAACCTAATGCAGACTCAAAAATTAAATAAGTTCTAAAAGTGATTCCAGTTCTTAAGTATTTTCTAACCAAACTGAATTATAATTTCAGTTTGGTTTCGATTCCAAATTAATGCTAACTTTACAAGCACATAAATTTTTTAGACTGTAAAGTAAGATACAGCTATTTAAATATAAATTGTGTATTAAATTGGAAAATAAGAGATATTATATATATTAATATTGATATAATAATATTAACACATAATTATTTAAAACAGTTTGGTTTAATTATTTATCAATTTAGATTTATAATCCAAACTAACTCCAATTGTTTTCAAAAATAAGTAAATTAAATTAAAATTTCAATTTAGTTATGATTTTGAACAGAATTATTCAGATATTTAATCTAACTTTATTATAATATTGTATATGTGAAATTCTTTTTTGATTTTATTAATAATACTTTTTATTTTTATATCAAAATATTAATAAATCAAAAATTTTAATATAAAAAATTCACATACATCTATATTATAGAAAATAAATCAATTAAATTATAATAGCATTCTGTTTATATTCACGATTTTTTTTAGATAAATATAAATATATTATCCTGAGAAAGGTATTTAATCAAGATATAATTTATTAATAAATACAGATTACTCATTATATTAAAATTTTCAAGTTTATTAATAAATATTTTTTCTTTTTATATTATTTAATATATTTTTTCTGATTTAATTTGAAATAATTTTTAATTGTAAAGTTAGTTTATAATTAAATTTAGATTCAATTATAAAAAATTTTGGTCAAATTTAGTAATTAGAAAAAATATATATTAAAATAAAGATTTTATCTTTATATTTTAATATAAAATTGAAAAATTGTTCTTAGAATTTTTTATTTTCTTGGTTTGTTCTAATTTAACATTAGAAAAATCTGTATTTTTTTATTTTCCAGGTTTCTTCTGATTTTAAAATCAGTAAACCAGGTTTTTTGTTTTCTGGATTCCGCCGACCAGACTTTTTAAAAATCCTTGAGAACTAGAACTCGATATCTACTATCCGCAGTATGAATTTACCATAGAGGTACAAGGTAAACAACATAAGTAACATGTAAAACACTTCCAAAAAAATGAGGAGCATGCTCAGCTTAAGAGAGAACTCTGCGATGAAAATTGTATTGTTCTTATCGAGATATGGTATTATGAAGATCCGCATATAGTTATTCTGAAGCAACTTAAGGAGTGGGACTTATTGACAAAGTTGAAAATATAATCGATTTTTGCCCAGATCAACCAGATCGACCGAATGTTCGAAAAATTGCGTCATATGTTAGGCCATACCAAAGAAATTTCTTGGTTTCATAATCCGGCCGGGTCTATGAAACATAATTCCAGGTTTCAAATTTTAGGCGCAGTATACATGTATAATGGACCAATGCACACATGAAAGTTAAATTTTGAGGCACGCAGGCTAATATCAGACAAATATAAAAATCGATTATTTTTTAGTCCGGTAACTTTGGGACGTGATATCTCGCGATCTAGTGATCGGAGCGAGCTAACTATCATCTGTCTTAAGGGAAGTGACAAATATTAATATTCTAGGGGGAGAGGGGGATGGCCAAATCTCAGGTATTAATATAATCTCACGTGCATGTGTTAAATGAAATTTCAGGAGGGGGGAGGGGTCCCTATAACAAAATATATTAGTTAATATTTGTTACTCCCCAAACTATGAACTAGACATATCGATAGTTAGCTCGCTCCGATCTGATCACTAGATCGCGAGATATCACGTCCCGAAGTTATCGGACTAAAAATCGATTTTATATAAATAAAATTTTTTGACTATTCACAACATATACAGTCAACCCTCTCTATTGTCAACATGATGGGACCAGGCATTTTTGTTGATATATAAGAGGGTTGATAACTCAGAGGTTAGAGTTAGTATCAATATATTAGTCCAAGTGAAATTTGTTCTGCAATAAAGAGGTATTAAAGAGGTTGATAATGGAGAGGGTTGACTGTATATAATAATTTAGCCTTTTAAGTCCTAAATTCCTAAATTGTCCTAAATTATTTAGTCCAAATCACTACCGGTTGGTGAAGGTTCCAAAAAGTTCTGGAGATCCGTATGCAGGTTACTAAAAGCTATAGATAGAAGCCGATTTAGTTTCAACGAGAATGAGCGTATTTCTTCAGCTACTTTCAAGGAATTTTTTTCCAAGAAAATCTAAATTCGCCAGTTCCCGTAATACTCTTCATTGATGAAGTTTCATTCTTGATCAATGCAAATAATGACAATAACAATATTATAATTTATCTCTACGTTACGAGACCTCAAAGAGAATATCAATGAATTCTGTTTGCATTCAATTGTGCTCATAGATACCTAGTCAGTCACCAGCGAACTAATTCTTGGTCGAGAATTTCGCCATTTACGGCGGACGATTTGCCGTCTACGCTGGATTTACAGTTGATCTAACTGATATATGCTAAAGATATTTCTAACTTCATTCTAGGTCTTGTTGAAATGTGTGGTCATTATCTAGTAACCAAGATCATGGTAGGTAAACGCAAGGCTACAATTGATGATTGGGATCGACACAGCACTTTTGAATTACCCATATTCATAGCAAAACAAGCAACATATGAATTTACTACTCGAGCTCTTAAGCATATCTCAGGTGTGAAAAGAAATATTCTTGGCTATATTCTTCACCATGTAACTTTTACTTGGTCATTAATTTTTTTGTTTCTTAATCATGTAAAAAATGATGATAGCGAATTTCTGCTTGTTGAAGGGATGCTTTTTGCTTAGAGGTATCTGAATGTTTTGGAATTGGAATGCACGGCTCCTATTCTTCGCAGCATCATGCTTTCTCACATAAGTGAACTCGAGTTTAGACTATTAGAAAACGTCACTGATAGGACCAAGCTAGAGTACTATACGTACTTGTAAAGAGGTAAAACATCTGATGTTGATTGTGTCGACTCTGTCGAATTTCTCTTATATAGAACTTGGCGACCCAACACATTTTTACTAAGAAAACAAGTAATGCGAATGGCCAGTCATCGGAATATGCTTTTCAAGCAGAAATTATTACGTTTATGATCAACCTCTGCACGAATAGCAATTTGATTAAATACCGCAACATCCAACGGTGATACCAGTACATGTTGTATATGATAGAGCTAACAAACCAACATCTTTAGTGTACAAAAGTCGCAAGACTGTACATCTTAAAGGTTTTGCACAGAATATAATATTGAATGAATATGGCTCGGATGTCAAAAACGCGTATATATTATTTCATGACATGTGAAGTACTAACAAAAATATAGAAATACCAAAGGTTAAACGAGTTTTTTAGTTGCAAATATTCACAAATGACTTGTTGCTAACTACAAAGTGTATAAAATTATACATATGAATAAAGGTTTCAGTTGTTACAATGGATCTTTTGAATTTGTACAAATAATATCGATATGATAAATTTTACTATTTTGGCTATTACTCTACACTTACAATTTACCGTAAACTGCTGTGAATAAGTATCACTTTTTGGGTTCTAAAAAACTGGATGGTACTCGTTTCTGGACATTTCCTCACAATTTAAAATTATCGCCATTTAAAGAGAGTTTAGATATATTGTTGTAATTTTTGTAATAGTACTTATTCACTATTGTTCATTGTTTTACTATTTTTGGATTTAAATAGGGTGATGCTTATTCACAGCAGTTTACGGTAAGCATATATGCTTTTTTCGCATATAGATGCATGAACCGAACTCCAATAGATATCTTCCTGATGTTCGCTCTCCTTATCTGTACTATAGTTTAGTTCTAAGCCCGAAAATCGCTCTATTATCAATTTAATGAGATATCTTGGAGGTTCGAGATATTTTGACTAGGGCTATTAATCGGTTCCAATGTCCCAAACATGTTCTACTTGAATCCAGTTGAGTAAAGAACTTGTTTATTTCCAATATCACATGATATTTTAATAGGACCGACTTTTGAACTACGACTCAATAATAAGTCCAAAACTGTCCAATAAGACTAAAGTTCTATACTGCTATATTTATGAAATTCTGAAATCATGTTGTATTATTTAGTAATTAAATGCTTTTAAAATAGCAATAATAATAATTATTTTCAATTTTTCATAGTATAGTTCTCAAAAATAACTTTAATACAAAATACTGATCAATATTAAAATTACTAGTTATATGAATTGGAAAAAAGGAATAGACTAATAAATTGATCAGTGTGAAAATAAGTATCTAGTCTATGCCAATTTTGATAGAAATTATTAAATAATTCTATTAAAAGATAGGAAGAAGAGTTGGAAGAGTGTGTTCAAAAAATAATTAAACTAATAAGAGTTATTAATTAAAACAAATAGTATTAATATTTCTATACTTATAGATATATGTTCTAGTACTTTCAATACCAAGAAAATAAAATACTATATTAAAATTAAATATTTTTAATCAAAAATTAAAATATCACAAATATTCAATTCAAAGACTCAATAACAAATAATCAAAAATTTAATTCTAAACAAATCAATATTTGATTTCTTGATTTCACTCAAGATTTACAAAAGTTGTTTAATTAAACAAATTATTTTAGTTAAATAACTCTTTTTGATAAAATAAAGATAAAGATAAAATAGAAAAAATAATTGGATAAAAGTAAAAATAATAATATAAAAATAAAAATGTTAGTACTAATTTAAAAAATGATAGTATAGATTTGAAAATAATATAAAAATGACAGTACTAATTTAAAAATAATAGTATTAATTTGAAAATAATAGTGCTAATTTGAAAATAATAGTGCAAATTTGAAGATAATAATACTAATTTAAAAATAATAATATTAATTTGAAAATAGTAATATTTATATAACTAAATAAGTAAATTATTTAATATTTTTAGAGATTTTTAGATTTTTTATAATTTTTGAAATTAATAAATCTTTAAAAATTATTATAATAATATTTAATATTTTATATAAACTAATATTACAATAATAATAGTAATTTCATAAATTCAAAGAAAATTCTGAATTCAAAAAATAATTGAAAATATTAAAAATCTTCAAAAAAATAATAACTTTTAAGAAATAACAAAAATAATACATTAGATATTTATTTTATCATTGTTCATTGTTTTTTATTATTTTTTATTACTTTTTTATTACTTTTTTATCACTTTTCATAACTTTTCATAACTTTTCATAATTTTTTCTATTATTTTTCATAACTTTTCATAACTTTTTATAATTTTTCATTATTTTTATCACTTTTCATTTTTAATTATTATTTTTCATTATTTATTATTTTTTATCATTTATTTTATCATTTGTTATTCTTTTATTATTGATTAAATAGTTATTATTATTTGAAATTGTATTTTCAAAAAATATATAAATAGAAATACTATCTGAGTTTTAACTTGATATGTTATAATTGAAAATAAAAATCTCTTTTAACAAAAATTTTCTTTCATATACTTCCCATCTCTTATATTTTCTTTATACACTTTAAATCTTGTATATAAGTGATCTTATATCATATTGAATCTATCAAATTGCTGATGGTTTTATATCATATTATACTGAACAAATTACTATTATTGACTTTAGGCTTTAAATCATATTATACTAAACAAATTGCTATTATTAGATTATTGAGCTTTATATTATATTGTGCTAAACAAATCACTATATTGGAATTATTAAAATTGAATTATAAGTATTTTACTTTTGGATATTTGAATTTTTAATTATTAATGAATATTTTTCACTCATGAGAAGAACAAAGTGATAAAGTCTTTGTTATTATTATTATTATCTTAGTTCTAGAAAGCTTTATACAAGTATAAAATTACTTTTTTGAATCTCTTTTATTATTTTTTATATTTTCTTTTCTTTTTGACCTTTACTTTTTTAAAACTCTTTCATATTATTATTTCTTTTTAAGTAAATATAATTTTTGTAAAAATTGATATAGATTTTAGATATCCTTTCTTTTTATTTTAATATTTTATTAGTTTATTAAAATTAATTCAAAAATCTGAATTAATTCAAAATAAAAATAAAATAAGAAATAATCTAAATAAAACAATTTATTTCAAAAATTATTTAATAAATTATATAATATTTAAAATATATTTAATAATTAGTTAAACTTTGTATAATAATATTATTATTAAAACAAAAATAAATAAGTATTTTAGTTTGTAATTTAATTCTTATTAATGAAAAAATACTGAATAATTATTAATAATATTATTAATATAAAAGTAACTAATTGCTTATATGACTAATTTCCAGTTTGATTTTATATTAAATTTATAATATATAAATATTTGATATTTTTTTATTAATAAATATTTAATTTTATATTTTTTTTGATACTATTACAAATTTAACTAATTTTTAGTTTGATTTTATTAATAAGTATTTAGTTTTATTTTATTAGTATTCTTACAAATTTTGACTAATTTTTAATTTGATTTTATATTATTTAATATTTATTTTTCTTAATAAATATTTGATTTTTTATTAGTAATATTACAAATTTTGATTGGTTTCAGTTTGGTTTTGTATTATTTAACATTTTTTGTATTGATAGATATTTATTAGTTCTATTATATATTTAATTTGGTTTTATATTATATTTATATCTTTGAAATATATAATTAGATCTTTGTGATATTTAGATCAATAAAATTGAAGCAAAATTATTGATATTCAAAATTAGTATATAAAATATCATAAATGCTAAACAGATTGTGAAATAATAATATCTTACTAATCTGTATTTAGAATTTTGAATTCATTTGATTTATTTAATTAAGACAAACATTTTTTATATTCAGATCTTGAATATTAAAAGAAATATAAATATTCAAAAATTGATTGATTTTTCTTGATATTTTTCTGAGATTATTGCTGTTAACTAGAATTAGTAAGAGTTTTCTGATATCCAGTTTCTTCATGTTGATTTTATTGTGACTAGATTCAGTGAATTTTTTGATGAGTATTTAATGTTTTTTATTAATATTTCAGATAAAATGGGAGTTCTTGAATGAAAGTGATCTTAAAAAGTTAAGTTAAACAATATCAATACCAATAACAATTAAATAAAATTTTTAATTGGTTAATTTATTTTTGCTGCCAATTAAAAATACTATAAAATTGCTTGCCAACTTTATGATTAGTAATTTGATTTCAAAGCATGTTAAAGCTCATTGTTACTGGTGAGCCAGCACTAGTATTTTTATTGGTTATTCAATTTTGGTCACATGATTCCAATTCGGATCAGATTGTATATCGCATGAAATTATTTTTCCGATCCTGTTCGAACAGATTTTCTGAGATAGTTCCTGGAACAGGATGTTCCAATTAGATTCATAAAATAACATATATTTTTGGACCATAAAACGCCCAATTTACTAATTAAACTTGTTTGCCATATATAATTATATTATATAAAAAAGTTTTATGCGATTTCGGATGCAAATGAGTATTTTACGAGCTTCAAAAGATCGTTCGTAAACTTTGAACGAGAAATTGGTCACCATACTAAGTTTTAATGCATTGAATACTATTAATAAAAATATTGGTCTAGTTCTATTTTAAATATTCTCAAAATTTCAAAAAATATTGAGTGTTTGTTCACAAGATATCGCGTAAAATGAATACGTTCTTGAATTTATATATGAAAATATTTAATATGTACGTTTTATGTTTTACATGATATCTCTTGTGAGCTAATGTGTAAAATTTGAATGTATCTAGAATAGAGTCACAAAAATTTTTAATTCTAAGTGTTCATCTTGTTAAAACTTAGCATTGTGACTAATTTTTTATTTAAAGTAATATTTCATTAAATGATATCATCAAAGTTAATTAATGTCATCATTGAATTAAATAATTTTACTTATCACTTCATTATTTTCACCAGTGCATAATAATAAGATTAAACTTAAAATAGTATTTTAGATTTATACCAACTACGTACTATCTTATAGATTATTAAAAAAGTAATTCATTAATTTACGATTTTATGGTTTTACAATTTGCTGATCTTATATATAATTATTAAATGTAATAAGCGAATTTTGCAAATCATACAGTCCCCAGAAAAGTAATGGCCAGCGATTTTTTTTATTATAATCTTTTTTACATAATAATATAATTTAAAATTTTATTTTTATAATATATGTAAGTAAGACATTATATCCTAGAAATGTTCATATTTAATATAATTTTTTTCTATTTTTTTTTAATATTAATGTAATAATTTATTTATTAAAAATTTCCTTTTTTTTAAAATATTTTAAGAAATAATTAGTATTTTATGCTGTTTTTGGAATTAGCTAGATATAGGTTGGGGAAACAATTTTTTTAGTGGGCAAAAACTGATTGAATAATGTAGTTTTTGAATTATTGAGCTTTGTTTAGTGGCAACCCCTAACCGAACCGTTTGTAAAAAACCTTTAATATCTCGAAAACTTTATTAAGAAACTGGTTTTAGTGTATTATGAAAATGTGTTCAACCGATCGATTTACATTTACTATAAAAATTTCAGAGAAGTAAAGATTTTCTGTGATTTTTAATGTTAATTTAAATGTCAATCGGCCATTATCTTCCAAGGGGACTGTACATCCAAGTCCAAATACGTTTTACGCGATAATTTGTGAACCAACGCTCAATATACTTTGAAAAATTGTAGTTATTTAAAAAATGAAATAGAACAATCTTTTTTATTAATAGTATTTGTTACATTAAAACTTGGTATTATGGCCGATTTCTCATTCAAAGTTCATGAATGACCTTTAGAAGCTCATAGAATAATCATTTGCACCCGAAATTTTCGTCATATAATAGAATTATATATGGTGAACAAGCTTAATTGTTACGAGACTAGAGGTTTTATTAGTAAAAAATGTACTCTTCATAGTCAAAAAATTTAATTTAATTTATTTTCGTTTCGGGTTGGTTTCGAGTTGCTATCAAAACCCGAACCGGATTTTCGGTTTGGTTTCGAGTTGACCAGAACCGTGCATACCGAGTGCAAGATATACCGAAAGCACGGTATCCCGAATGCACGAAATCCAAATGCACGGCATCCCGATATTTAAACTTAATATTTCACTTCATTAATTTCATTGATATATCTGGTCTTTCGTTCATTCGGAATGTCGTGCATTCGGGATTTCATGCATTCGGGATTTCGTGCTTTCGGTATATCGTGTATTCGGTATGCCGTGCCTTCGGGATTTCGTTTGTCGGGTTATGGGTTATTGGGATGTTGAACGTCACCGGTAATATCGATATCGTTATGTGCTTTGTGGCATCGTGAGTATGTATCGGTATATCGGTATTGAATGAATAGTGAGTGGATGCAATAGTCTAAACTCTCAAAAAATGTAGAAGTTTCGACGGCTTCATTTCTAAACTTTGGCTTATTTCATGAATCTAGTTATTTATCTTGTGATATGTAAATATTTAACGCGAAATTCTCACGATTTATTATTTTCTTATGCAACTGTGTTATCTTTATATTAATATTCGTTTTTTATTTCCTATAATAATACCTATGAATCAGAATTCATTAATCACAAAGAAAACTCCTAGAGTTTTTATATTCAGATTAAGTGAAGTCGTCGAAAGTCAATCTAAAGATTTTTTGGTTTCTCCTTGCGAAACCTTCAAATTATTTATATTAATACAAGTAATATTTTTCTTATGTATCTACAAACTATTTATTTATTAGGTCAGTTTATGACAGTTATATACACCGACTAAACAAGACATTGACACGCCTACAAGGCCTTTTCAATACTAAGGGTGGGTTTATTTATATCGTAATGGACATAGTAATTAATCAATCAATCAATTAATTCATAATTCCCAATAGTTATGTCTCAATGTCATCTCCAAATACACTCGAAACTCATCGTCAAACTGGTTCGCCCACTACACCAATTACACCTCACTCTGCTTCCGAGCAAAGAAAAGTCGTTGATAGGCTAATTATGCTAATGACCATTTCCCGCTACTCCAATAGGTGTCAGACGAAGAGCTGATTCGATGAGATTTTATTACGCATTAATCATTATCATCACGATTGCATAATTTTATTACATCGATTCGTCATCACCAATTATTAGTGGATTTCTTTTTGGCTGAAAATGATTGGACATGCCATCATAGAAATTATTTCCAAATCAAAATTAGTTTGACACCCCAAAATGTGATAAAAGCCCACACAGCCGAGACTGATTCATCTAGGTGGGAATCCAAATTTGAGTTCAGTTGGAACTAATCCGAATATTGTCACCTTTGAACGAATCCAATTCAAATGTCATGCAGTTTAGCAATATTATGTGGTTTGCGCAAGTCGAGAATGGAGAGTTGTATTGTGTGGCGACATCTAAATCAGCTCTTTAGTCGTAGTCCCGGTTATTATGCTTACAATCGTGATCGTTATAACCTACTTGCTATGTGCGCAATATCCACTTTCCCTGATTACGACGGATCATCAACGCCAATGCATAATGACTCAATTTCACTTATGATATCCATTCCTTCCATCCTCCACAATTATCACATCAAGTTATGATGGTTCCACCGCACAAGATAGTATCATCACGAAATATCATCACTTTAATTAGGATCCTAATATTACTACTACACATGATTGTCAACATCATCATCCTTATCGTTATACATGTACATGTATATACATGCCATTAATGGTACAACTAATTAAGGGTATAAGTATATCATCACATTCAGCAAATTTAAACTAAGACATAATGTTTATACAAATGATAACGCTGTTAAACTCATGAAAATTGAAATACCAACTTCAAATGAATCCCCACTTCATCTTTACACGAATATGTCGAAATGTATGATCCTCTTCACAATCAATGTTTGAAATCTGTGTTCTCAGCGTTCTCACGAGAACACAAATGCTCCAGTGAGAACACTTGAAAACAAACATGTTCCATATTGAGAACACAACATCCTGCAAATAAGAACAGAAACTTAGATATGAGAACAACAGATGTATATTTCAATGAGAACACCCAATTGCCAACACTGATCACAATCATGCTAATAATGGATATCAACAATCATCACTGTCGTCATCATCATCACCTTTACAGTGATCATTATATCATTTAAATGGACGGTCATTCATTATCACCAACTAGATGCACAGAAGACGCCAAGAGCAAGTCCTGTTAACATTGTATGTACATACCCTTTTTTCTTCTTATTATTATTAAAAATTTCATATTTGTATTCTAATTAGGAAAAAGGGTTATAATCAATTGGGTTTCATATGATTAATAATCTTCTCTAGACATAGAAAAATTCTCGGAAAAATCTTTTGTTTTTTATGATTAATTATACAATTTTTTTTGCATTATATTTTTTATTACACTATTTGGACATAATTGATCGATTTGCTGTATCAAACGATTATTTTTTTGGTCCGGTATCTTCGGGACGTGATATCTCGCGAACTAGTGATCAGATCGGAGCGATCTCGGTTCGCCTTAACTAGATATATGTATGATAACTTGTTCGCGAGATATCACATCCCGGAGCTACCGAACTAAAAAAATAATCGATTTTCAATAAACAAGCTTATTTCAAAAAGCTTTCAAAATAAAATGTGCTTTGGGTCATTTTGCAGATATTTACTTCGTACGTGATGTCAAGTTTTTCATTAATTTTTGAGTTATAGAGTGGGTAAACTTCATTAAGAAATCACAAAATTTTCACAGTGACCAATCATAAAAATGCTCGGCGTCCTGTCCTGTTGTATAAGCATTTTATAATTTTATATTTTCATAATTTAATTATCTTATAATATAGTCAAATTTCTGTTTATAGTTATAGAACAGTCAGGTCTCGATTTCCTGATAAATCGGTAATCGAATTTCAAGATATCGCTAAATTGCAGCATCGAGAGAATACTAATAAACATTGCAATTTTAATATAGTGATCTGGAAGCAAGAGTCGTTAACGCGTGGTTTATGAAGTCTCATAGTTGTTAAATCGAACCCCGACTGTGATTTTACATCATTTCGATCTTTTATTTGTAATAAAAACACTATTCATTCTTCTTTCTATTCATAATGTCCTTAAATAGTTAGTGCATATCATACGAAGAACCATGCTTCAGCTATTGCCTCTACCTTCGCTATCCCAAAGCAAACAGTACGTGATACAATTAATTGGTTTAAGAAAACTGGTTCTCGCATCCTGTAAAACGCACTGGACGACCAAAAATTTTAAAGTGTATTGTAAAAAAAAGATCGCAAAGCTTTGCTTGTTAAAATTATCAATCAATTAAATGCATATATTAATAAACTTTTTTTAACTACTCAACATAAAAAAATCGTTTACAATGGTGCAAAGAAAGGAAAAATTGGCACCAGATTGTATGTTCAGATGAATCACGATTTTCCCTTTTCCATTCAGACGGACGTATAAGAGTGTGGCGAAAATCTTTTGAAAAAAACTCAGAAGGTTGATGGAGTATCGTTAATGTTTTGGGGATATATTGAATGGGATAGAATTAGACCTTTGGTAGAGGTTAATAACAATCCCGATCCCGACAGTTATGTTGATATCCTTTCCAAATATTCGGTTTCTTAGATGAGTGATTTGATTCTTATACAACTTTTCAGCAAGCTGGTGATTTCTGTCATACTTTGCCTTATTCCAGTTTAGAATGGCTGCCCCAAAGTCACAATTTAAACTCGATTGAGCATATATGGGAACATTTAGAGCACCAAATTAGAAAAGGGAGCCTCTTCCGACCTCCAAAAAGGATTTAATTGGCAAAAAGTGCCTTTGGATGTTGTACGCAATTTAATTTCCAGCATGTTGCGACGAGTTGCAGCTGTTATTAAAGCTAAAAATGATCACACATTAATATTTTTAGACGAATGTCATTCCATAACTTTTTCTATTCATATATTTTTAAATATCGTTATTAAGTAAAATTTAGTTTAAATAAGACACTTTTTAGAATCAGAAAATTTTACGGTAGATCAGCGTATAAAGTAAATATTAAATAATGCAAATAAGGAACAAACGTTCAAAATTAATCTATTGTCTTATTCTATTATTAGAACAAATACGATGAGATCGTTTAACGTTAAGTTATACATTCACAAATTCTCACTTGTCCCACAAAATGGAGTATTGGCATAAATATAGCTCATAGTACTCAAATTATATAAAGAATGTGGTTTTCTTCTGAATTTTAATAACAATACATGTCATAAACTTTAATATGATAACGATAACGGTAGACTTAATTCGTGTCCTGTGTAACAATCAGAGAATCTCGTTAACCCACACACAATTTTTTGGTCATATGTGATCTTACACATTGATTTCGAAACCAGCCTATTTGTTTTGTTCACTTTATCCGGAAATTTCAACATTGCAAAGTAACAGTTTCAATACAAAAAAGATCAGATTTGAAACCTAAAGATTTATGCTATTTTTTCTTGGCAAAATATAATGTGAACTTCGGGAGACGAGATTCCGAGATTCTAAGCTTCCAATTTAACAAGATTATTCTAAGTATAATTCCATAATTGATTCTTTTCATTTGAAACTCCAACTCGAAATGCTTGATCATTAAATATATTAGATATCACTGGCCAATAGTAGAGTTGCAGTAATACCATAACTACATGCAATTATTTGATTGGATGCGTGATTGAGCGGTTTTATCACAAATTACGACAGCAGACATTCTCATTTATCTTTTATACAGTCACATCCAAAAAGTACTTGCCATTAAACAAAATATGATCATTAAAATGAATGTTGACCATCCTGGCATTCAAAACATGCCTAGGCATTCTTTCAATCAAATTATTATATAAAACAAGGAATTGTTCTTCATTCTTCTTGCACTAAATTCTTCAACATTCAATTGTTCACTACGTATCGTATTTGTATACGATGTAAATAAATTTTCAATACACAAAAAATGTAGTCTACAACTACTATGTGGGATGTGAAAAAATCGAGGGCCAATACCTTTTGGTGGGACTGTATATACACACGTGAGGGCACTGACACACATCCTCCATCCAAAATTTCTTTGATTGTTATCTAATTTTCTAATAGATTATTGCATTTTGATAAAAGTTTCCGTAAGTGAAACACCAGTTGGTGGCTTCAAACAAGGAAGACATGTGTTCCCTTTAGCAAATTTATTCTAGAAATTTATCCACACGTTGAAACGATTTCATAAATATTTTGTCGAATTGTTCTCAAACTTGTATATTTGCACACAACAAACCTATTCTAAAAGCGCACAACAGAGTTTCGCACAGCCCAAATAATTATCGTAAAGTTTCGAATTCTAGAAAATTAGTACATTGATTTCTAATGGAATTCTATTTGGAGATTGAATGGAATTCTATTTGGAGATTGAATGGATACGAATTTTTGCGTTTTCGTTGACTTGTCAGTTCTTCAGTGTTTGTTGTAATTTAGATTTTCAGATCAACCATAGTTACGTAATTTCTTTGCTATAATTGTTATTGATCCTCTGTTTTTGTTTGCCTCGTGGATCCGTCAATAAGTCAAAAGAGTCTATTTTGTGTGTTTGTTATTCTTCATTTTTCGTATAAATAATATGCGTAAATGGAGAAATTAAACAAATGAGAGCTAAATTCAAGCATTTAAATGGTTTAAGAATACAATCACTCATTCAGGATCAATGATTCCTTGAGAAGAACGAATTCCTTCCTTTATTATGATAACATTTTTAGTATTGGCTAACGGATCAAATAGTGCACATTATCTATCAATGCCACCTTCCAAATTTTTAATTACACAATCTCGAGAAACCTCAAAAGATTATTACACAGATAGTGTATTTGTCTATATATAAGTATTTGGCGATAAAAACGAAGCCAATTTTCAATTGAGTATTCTCAAAAAAAAAAACCTGTATTGGAAAAAAACGATTGTTTTTTGACCAGTCTAACCACCGTTGTACCGAGATATAGAACCAATCAATTTCGATCAACAAGGACGCCAAATTTGCATGCGGTGACACAAATGATCATGACTTAAATGCGCCCAGATGTAACCGTAGCGGTAGTCTTCCTGAAAAATCTAATACTATCCCTAGAAAATTCCCGTTAGTTTCTGGATCTCTTAAACATATTCTCTGTACATCGAGATTCGCATAAGGTTTCGATTATTGAAACGTGCAAGCACAGCAATTTCTAGATTATGTCGTGGAAGAGTCCAATCGGCACTAATCGTGTCAAGGAAAGAAAACTTGTGGATATGCGTGGCAAACGTTATGTTTTCCATTTCGGAAAGTTCGAGCCTTATAATTATCATGAAAAAAAATTCGCGTTTTTAAAGTTTCATTTGGATTTGATTGAATATATAAGACTTAAAATAAATTTGAGCCATCCTGAAAAGATGGATCAATATCGATATGAATGAATTTACTTAATTTATACATGTATAAAGCTTAATATGTAAAAAGATATTCTTAGAATTAAGGGTCTTAGTAATCACAGAAGTATATAAGCGGCGCATACACACTTTAAGGGATTCATTGATGATTTACTTTGTTTCTCTTTATAAATAGTAAATTTATTGTTATACATACTAAAACGAGTTCGTAATCTGATCTGGTCTGGCAGCTTAATTTCCGATAGGAAAGATAACTTTTCAGGGTTGCGAAATAATTAACTTAATAATAAATAAGAGGCAGCGTTAATAAAATGAAAAGGGAAAGACAGGTCAACAGATCAAAAGCTAATTGGTTTCATAGGAGATAATAATAACCTCCGATAGGTAAGTTGCAAGATGTTTAATATCGTGGAACTGTGTGCAATTTTTTTACCAGCTTGTCATCTGATCTGTTGTTTAATCTTACCGAAAAATAGAACAATACTAAAGACAATTTCTTTATGTTTTCCTGTTTTTTTTTTTTTAATAAACATCGATATTTTTACTCCGAAACAAACTCGATAAGGCTCATAATATACAGTGTATTCGACCGGAAATTCGAAATGTTTTCTTGCTTTACCTTGCAGCAGCAACAAAAACATCAACAGCATCTGAGTGTAGAATCGTGCTTCTGCTCAAAGAATTATTTTTTATATTAATTATGAATACACAGGGTCCTTTGATTAATTTTCCGCTCGCTTGGATTTCATTCTTAATTTACGATTTATGCGATCCGAAGATCTTTAACCAAAATTACTTCATACATGTACACATGTTATGTGTGAATGAAGCAAACTAATAAAAAATTAGCCACCAAAATTTTTGGTAATGATTCGAAGCCGATCAAGTCTTCAAGATGATTTTTGAATGTTTATTATGAAAAATATATATGCACCAATTGCATAAATGAACCTTGACTTTTTTGGGAAAGCACACTACGTCAGATGACAAATGATTCGCCAAAATGTGGGCACCTATTAAATGCGAGAATGTGGTTACACGAATTTTTAATAAACGCTTTATTTGTTATGCCTGACTTGCCAAATACATGTATCTATCTCACGTTTTAATTTTATGCAAATAACAATGTTCGGAAGTTGCATCAATAAATTAAAATCAGCACAGGAAAAAAACATGGTCGTTTGTTTATATTTTTTCTTTGTTCAAAGTATCACATAAAATATGAAATTCACCGCACCAGCCTCAAAGCGCCATTTCGATTGGCGTTGCTTCAATGTACACAAGCCAAAAAGTGTTGCTCTCCCGCCTCGTGCTCGCAGGGATAATAAGAATGTGTGCTTTATATAATAAATGGTTTTTGGTTATGGTTATTGCGTACGAGTTAGCTGTTTCATTGATGAAATTTTGCACACAACCTTTTTTTGATCAAACGTGCTGAAATAGAGTTATATAAATCGGTGTATCACCACCCATCTGAATAAATGGCTGCATTCCATAATGCGCATTATTTTCTCCTCATAGCAGAAGTCAGAAGTAACAATACGTCAGTTAATACATTAGAAAACATAAAATCAGCCAGAGAAATTTATTTAATTAAATTTTAACGCCAAAATAAATGAGCTCGGAAAAATTTGGTCAAAGTTGCGTATTCTATAAGCATTATATATTATCATTATATATCTTACATGTGTCGTATATATTTAATTTAATTGTACAATTGTGGAACTGCAGTAGATTTTATATAAAAAACTGCCATTCTTCTACTTGATACTTGGGTACAAAGTTCATCACTATAATAAAGAACAGTCATATTAATTATAATAAAAAAATTCGTCATGATCTTTTTTTTTGGCTTATAAACCAAACCCCCAGCTTTTCCCCATAATAATTATTCATATCTAAAATCGAATGATTTTTTTTTACTATTGCGGGTAAGCAAAGAAAAAAAGTACTTTATTGCGTGCACGCCGGATATCATCTACTTTACTAAATCGCAGTCGTCGCCATTTATTTTTCATTATATTATCAGAACCACACAATCAATAATAACGACAAATAATCTTACTAATTAAACGAGAGCCACACATATATTAATAATTCATTAAGATAAATAGGTTGCTGCTATTAAATTTTTTTTTAAAAAAAAAGAGGAATAAAACAGAAAAGAAAAATAAAAACATAATGGCAGAATTAGGTCTAGGACGCTATCTTCAACAACAGGAGATACAACAACACCAAAGACAACAATTGACTCTTGAGTTACCACCATTGTCATTATCGTCACCGCTTCAACAGCAACCCCCGCAACAGCCAGCAACACTGCAGCAACAGCATGCATCGTCACAGTGGCTGATAATCGATGAATCAGCTAGTGTAGCGTCTCCAAATTCCCAAATTCGAACTAACAGTAATAACAATGCAATTCCCCAGCCAATAATAAAAGTTCCTTTCCCTCCGCAAGTGAACCCTGAAGATTTAATTACGAAACAAAGAAAGGGAAAGATTCCCACAAAACCTCCAAATGCATTTATGATTTATCGAATGAAATATGTTGAAGAATTACATGCAAGAGGATTTCGATTACCGATGCGAGATGTCTCCGCTTCTGTTGCGAGTAGTTGGAAAGATGAACCAGAAATAATAATTGCGCATTATGAAGAAATAGCAAGAGAAACGAGTAAAATTTACAATCGCAAATATCCCAAACCTCCAACTCAACAACAGCAACAGCAACAACAACGTCAACAGAGCGGGTCCTCTGTCAAACAACAGCATCATGCTCCTTATCGATCAAGCCCACGGAAAACGAGCATTGAGAATGCGATCCGTTCTCCACAGATTCATTCTTCCCTCGTAAATAATAATACTAATAATACCTCTGGCATTGATAGTAGCCTTTATCATTTACCACACCATCATCATCATCATCATCATGCATATCATAATCATCATCAAAATCATCATTATCGACAAAATACTCACCCACCCGCCACCACATCCTCACTCCTCATACTTCCTTTGGATCAAAGAACCAACAACACAGCATCAGCCAATCAATCTGGAGGTTTTTTACGACAGATGACTTTGCCACCAACCCCTTCGCCTTCTATGAATACAAGCCCAGTGATAAATCCACATTATGGTTCTTTATTAGGTCCTTCATCCTCACTCCGATCTACCTCTCTTCAACCGCTGCAAAATTATTCCCAGCAGCAAAACAATTTAATCTCGTCTAATTATCAAATGCGACTAAATGATCTTCCACCTTTGAATACTGGACAATATCAAAATTTTCTTAACGATAATACTAATACTCAAACAAATTGGGATTATTCCTCTACTACCCATTAACTACTCCGTAAATCCGCTTTCTGTTTCATACGACTCATAATATAATTATTTTTTATTGTTATTTATCAGGATTAAAACACTTTTTTTTTCTTTAAAATTCGATTTATATCCGCTTTCGCGAATTATCATAGCAAATTACTCCAATGATTCTGTTGGTTCTGTTCTTTCGATTTGCAATAGATTATTAGTTATCGAAGATCACATAATCTAAAATTATGTCTATAATATATAATAATTGTAAGATAGGACACGCCATTATCTCTGCATAATTACTACAACACTATAACTTCACGCTAAAAAGCTAAATTATGATAATATAAATAATATAATAAAGCCACACAAATCGGGAGGAAATTCTATTGGTTTCAATACGACTATTTGTTTTGATGACTGAATGTTGGATATCAATTTGCAATGTTTGTGTAAAAATCGTTTTCTTTGTTCGCTCTATGTGAACCACGTTTCTTAGCAGATCATCCATAAGTAAATGCGCGTATGTGCGTGCATTATTTGTTATGCAAATGACAACTCACGCGATGAGATACGACCACGTTTTAGGTGGTTTTTGCGCCAAAATCTAAGAGTGAATTGGCTCAAAGTTCTAAAATACTTGTACTGTGTGAATTGCATTAATGTAAATGACGTTTGGAACAAGTTGTTCGGAGAGATCCATCAAAAATATGATGCGGAATTATGCATGCAAATTTCCGTTTCGCCTATCAACGATTACATAATCGACATTATTAATTAAGGGTACATTGATTTTTAATCGTACGTAATCTCGATATGAAGAATTCGACGACAAATACATGCAAATAATTTTTGGGCGTGAACGTAACATGAGTCTTATCATAAAAATTTATTGGTCAACACCGGGCTAATTAATTTAATCACTCATTTATTTACATTTTTTGTGTTGTAGCCATATTTTGTACTAAGCTTAAAATACCAATATTAGCTTGAATATTAAAGCAGTATTGGAACAACAAAATTTTTTTGAATAGTTAAGGGTGAAGCGGGACAGGTCGAAATATGAGAAAAGCATTCACGCTACTTCAGAAGATATCAATGTCGGGAAATGATCAAGTCTATTACTTTCTTGCAAAATGTTACTTTTGCAGAAAGGGAATAAATGGAATGAAAATGCTGTGCGGAACTGCATCGGAATTGGCGCAATTTTAGAATTATCCGGAAAAAGCGCAATAATTCCGTATATATTTTCGGAATTAGTCCATATCCGCTTCAGGAAATTCCAAATTTTCTCTAGGGCAAAAATGAAAGAAATGGTTATGTAAGTGGCTAAATATATGCATAAACGTGTTCTGTTCAAATTAGTTGAATAAGTTAGTCATCATAATCCATCTATAACTAACACTAATCGTAGCAATAACAGCATTCAATATACAGTAAAACCTCTCAAAGTGCATCCTCTATAAATGCACGCACTATATAAATTCTCTCTAAAAGCACGATATGGCTTGGTTCCAAGTTATAAGACCACACACACATATATATATTACTCTATAAATGCACACCCGCTCTAAGTGCACACTCTGCCTGTTTTTTACTATGGTTTCGAGGAGGGTACACTTAGAGAGGTTTTACTGTATCAGTATTTTTGCAAACCGATGATATGCGCTTTGTGCTTAGTGCTAGTGAATCAACTGGAATCGATTTGGGGACGTTATGCCATGTGACTTGTATTTTGATCCGCTCGTGATGACGCTGGCGAACGAAGATTATCGTAATTACAAGACGAATAATCTATCATTTTTTGCCATCTTTAAATCCACATAGTTCGACAGTTGATAATAACAAATCGCTTTACTATCCTACAAATATCCGAGACCCGTATTCCACAAAACAGATGCATTGGCGAATTATCTTGAATCCTGTACTGTATTATTTCGTTCATTGTATTGGAAAAGGGTCAGGGTATGGTACGGAATATAGGTTCTCTTAAAGATTTAACTAAATACAACAAACAAGAACGTTTATGCTATAAATCACATGATCGACAATAAAATTTACGGGAAGTCTACGGACAGTGCATAGGGACAGTGCAAAATCATGTGATCTTTCCGGTCCAGTGTCGGACAGTACTTAG
>CAJVPL010000654.1:0-21772 GCA_910591945.1 Ambispora gerdemannii | reverse complement strand
GAACATATCTTGAAGAGATAAACGAATGGATGGGGACACGTACATTTTGATACACACTATGATGCATCAAAATTTTTTCAATGAAATGAAAGATAAAACCTTGATAGAACCATGTGATTGTGGACTCAGATTTTCTGGGCGCAACGCATTACAAGTCCACGAAAACAGTCGCAAAATTTTGAATAGTACCCCGATACTCAGGGTTATGGAAATTCAATAATCCATCTCGTGCCTCATTTTAAGACAGAATCTAAGGGGAAAATGTTTTATGTTCAGCAATGACAAAGATATTAATTTATTTCTTTCTATTTACACATTTATTATTTTCTATTGAGAATTAGTGTGATGGGTGGTATCTGATTTATTCGACAGCTCTTTTCTCCATATTATACTCATTAACTATTTCTTCAACGTGTTTTTCAAATAACTCCTTGCTCTCTTTATCCGGTATCGGAATAAATGGTCCGGGAAGATTATTTCGAAGTATTAATAATATACCATTAGGTTGTAGAGAAATGGTTTGAAGATCTAAATGGAGGAATAAATGAATAAAGCATAATAAAAAATTATCGTGGGTAGTTGGTTTTTAGGTTTACCTGAAAATGAGACCTCCCACTCCACTTTCATTTTCTTTTTTCGTATTTGAATGATACGCGTCCGTGTTAGCAAAACTGTCATGTCGTCTTGTCGTAAATCTAATAAAACGATTTATTAATTAACGGATATTTTTTTTTGTAAAATGTTCCTTCAATTAATTACCAAGATGCGCCAAATATTCCTCATTAAAATATTTTCCGTCCTCAATCTCTTTTAATAAAGATTGACCCTCGGCTTCCTTCTGATCATATGGCTGTTTTTAGAAGACGAAATAAATTTCAGTAAAACAATGATTGAGAATAAGTTTTGGCAATAATAAAAAAAATAAAATACCCTTAGGATGCCATCGCGTCCAACATATCGTGGTAGTCTGACGGGTGCAATCTCATTGTCATCGAATACAGTGGTCGTATTTCGAATACCTATTATTTTTTTTGTTAATGGATTAATTTCTTGTTTCGATGAATTGACTAAATAAATTATAAATTTACCGACCTTCAGTCACGTTACTTGCTAAATCAAAAACGCCAACAACAGGCTTAGTTACAAGTCTAAAGGATAACGTTCATTTGTTAGTAACATAAAAATGGTGTATGCTTCTGAAAAATATTACGAGAATTTTTTAGATATGAAAATAAATACCCAACAATCCCTTTGCCAAATCCTTTGACTAAACCAGCAGCACCTTCTTTTTCGACTCCTTCAATTGGTTTTCGCTATTTTGAAAAGAAACCAAGTCGTATTTAAATCTACTTACAATTGCTATAATAATACACAGTAAGCCTAAGAAGCTCCCGTTTCGGGCCAAAACTTCATCCAATACTAATACTTATAAACTGTTCCGAGAAAGTTTTGGTTATCCAGAATCAGGTTTATCCAGGCTGACTGTGTAATTAAGTTCTTACCACTAATCCTTCTATCCCGCTTTCAATACTAGTAATAAAAGAATTCGCTCCTTGCTTGACACCATAGCCTAGATGTTTCGGTCGATTACGGAGTTGAGCCATTCGTCGACGATCTTGGAATGATTTGTCCATTGTGGCAACAGAAAGACCTTATTACAACAATAATAAAGAATTAGACGTATTTTCTCTTGCGCATTTTATTTAATTGTCAGTATCTAAATTTTTGTAAAAAACCAACCTTTGCCAATACTTCCTGTGAATTTCGAAACACTGTCACTAAATCCATATACTGTCTTTTTGAAAAAGCTTGCAGTTCCCTAATTGAAAGATAAAATGTATTGAGAACGTGAATATTTTTGAATTTTACCAAAATGATATATTGCTGTAATTTAATGGTAATTATAGCTTACTCTTGCCAGACCAATTCCGAAATCTTGAGGTCGATCATGCATAATGAAACCTTGATATGGTTCATAAAAGATAGCTGCCACTCCTGATCCTAAATTATTGAATAATCCGACAGGATTTCCCAAGAAATCCGCTGACCCGACAATCTTATGCACCTATTAAAATCAATTAAATAATTAAAAGCTTTCGTAAAATGTCCAATAAGTATGAGAGAACAGAAAAGTAGCATACTTGATAGAAAAATTCTTGTCCATAATGTTGTTGAAAACGATCTAAGAGCACGGGGGCACTAACTCGCAGATTTTCCATGAACAAGGCGTTCAACTTTATTGGAGCATCCTGTTAAGAGCGAAGGTAGAAGATAAATATTATAAGCACTTCGAAATATTCTTACAGAGAAGTGAAAGATCTTACGTTGATATTTCCGATTGCCATTGTTAATACGTTAAAGAAAAACATGAGTGGATTACGAGGTGCAGGTCTTGAATTAAAAGTATTGTTTTAAAAAATAAAATCAGCGATAAAATCCCTTTTTCAATAAAAGCAAATGCTTTGTTATTAAGCCAACATACTTGTCCTCGACATTAATTCTCTCCGTCCTCACAAAAGATATATTAATTTTCATTGGTTGAATATGCAAAACTTCAAAATACAGTTGATCATCGCCTTCGTTTGATTTCGGTTCCGGAATATCAAGACTTCCGTCAAAGAGTTGCCTAATATCCAAAAATCGATTAATATCAAGATCAATTAATCGAAGAGAGAACACAAATAAAAAATAATTAACAAGTACAATTCTTTTTCTGTATCATCTTCTGTAGTTAGGCCTCGCAATTTTAAGAAATCAAGCAAGGCAAACAAGAAATCTTCGTCGATTTCAAAATTCATTTCTTGCAACAGCACCGAGCAATATTTGATGTATATGACACCATGTGCTTATTAACGAGATAAATCATAACGATTAGTATCATGTTATTTTATATTAAGATGCAAAGAAATCAGGGTTGGTATTGGGCTCACAGATAAATCATGTGATATGCATCGATTGAACTGAACTTTTGGTCCAGTCCAATTTGAAAGTTGTTCCAATGTCAACCCTGATCGAAATTCATAATCAAACAGAAAAAATAATTACAATCATCTTTGGCTTTAATAAGTGTAGATTGGAAATTGGGGTGCGTTACTGTTCCCTTACTATCTTTAGGAAGAATCGGATAGAATATAATAGGGTAAAGACCGCCATATAATTGATTGTCAATCTATTAAAAAAAAACATTATCATTATTATTGTATCTAATTATAAAAATTTTGATAACCGTAAGGTGTAAATAACACGAAATCATTTACTTGTAACCATCGAACCACAAAGTTTATTGATTGGTATAGCGTCGAGTCACTATACTTCAATTCCATTCCACGCATGGATGCATAAGCAAGTTCCTATACAAAAATATTAACGAGTTATTGGTCTATTTGTAAAAAATTAGATATTTTGTCTGGCCAATAAACAAAAACTAACCTGCATTCTTTTATTAATTATTGAGATACCGATTCCTTCAAGTTTGACTTGGAATATAAGTGTAGTAACAGTATCCACGTCAATCTACAACGCAAACAACGAATATATTTCATTATCCAGTAAGCATATATAATGAGATCACGAAAAGAAATACAAGAAATGCATAAAAGAGAAACACCTCTTCAAATCCATCTTCTTTTGTGCTAGTATCTGATTTTGTAGACATGGAAGAACGCAAAGGTCGAAATATACTCTCAGATTGTTTATAATTGGTCAGATATACAACTTGTGTTGGTCCATCAGCCACAACTTCGATAGATAATGCTTTATGACCACCTTCTTTTGACTATAAATTGAAATTTGCAATTAAATATTTTGAAAAAAAAAACGAGGACAAGTGATGCATTTCATTGAAGTTTTTTACCGGATATTTGAATGGCACTAGTGACCCAATTTCCTGAATATTTATTAACCTTTCGTGATCATTTACATTTAGTACTAGTCGTTTATCCTTTATAGCAGGGGAATCCCATGAATACGGCTCTGAATTTCCTGGTGCCAGATGATATTTCGGCATTGATGGCCTGGAAGCTGAGGCTTCGCGTCGATGCGGATCCTATCAGTTCAAGAAATTAATCTCGACATTATATTTTATAAATATTATTTATTAAATACTAAATCATTTTACTTGTTGATAAAAAACAACATCAACATCCGAAAAGTTTTCAACACGATATGGCCATTTTCCTTCTTCCTTACTAAATATGATGAATATTGTCGCATCTTCCAGTAGTATCTCTGTTCGGATGAGTCCAGGCTCTTGGTCTTTTTTCCCCATTTTCACGTGAACACGGCCCAATTCGTTAATATTGAATGGGGCAGACCTAATTATTTTGTGATTGTCAGCAATATGATAAATTGACAGAATAATAATAAAAAAATCATACCATGGATTACTATGCCCCGGATAACAAATCGTCAATTGTTTAACATCTCCTTGTTTAAGGAAATGAAGTGCAGCACGATCTTTCGAGGCCAAAAGTGTGAAATTTGAGGATCCTGGTTCTCGGAAATTCAAATCTTCATTTGTGTTATTTTTCAGAATAAATCGCGGAGTGAAAGTGACAATTTTGATCTTTTTGTACTAATTTACAAATAAAAACATAAAAAGACAATTATTACAAAGTCTATATCTGACTAACAAAACAATTGGATTTTGTTTGCTTACTTTCTGATCGCCTTCTTGTATGCTAACACCGACATGAATTTCTTCCATGCGTTGAGCGGATGGTATGACTACTTCCATAAAACTACCTACTGCTTCAAAACTTAATGACTACAACGAAGTAAAAAAAAAAATAAAGATTACCAATCAAATATCATTTTAATTTAGACGGAGTATAGCATAACAATAACGCTGTACCCTGCTCCAATTTGAATCGCCAACTTTCAACAATGCACGATTTCGTATTTCGTCACTCGGATAAGAAAACATGTATGGCGCAGCCTATGAATTTTATTAATCTAAATAATCGAACATTTACTACCACAAAACATTAAGAACGTTTATAAATAAATAAACATACATGATGAGTTTGTCGACGCCATCCTATTTGGAATAGAAAAAAAAATAATACAATATGTTATCTCTTACACAATCTAATTTATGTATTAATAACATAATAAAAAAAAATATACCTTGTCCCGCAGCAATTTTCGCTGATTGCAAGAGAGACTGTGATTTGAATACCATGTCAAGACCAGTTTTATTGATCATCACATAAGGACTGTATATGGTGTACTTGAATGCTCCACCAGATTCTGGGATTTCACTATATTCAAAAGCATAATTGAGGCGATATTCATAAAATTTTACTAAACACAACAATCACAAATAATTAATATAGACATACTGATATGATATTCGAAGATTCAATTTCAATCCTTCAGGGTCTGTGAGCGTCAATGTATCATCTATTTTGAAATCTTCATTAGGGGTACTTATGATCGCCCACTCACTGGGTTTAAAATCTAAGTTTAATCAAATAAATCATTATTAATATTCTATTAAAAAATGTATGATTTCTGGTAGCAAAAAAAAAATAAATACAAACCTGTAGCTTGAACATCAACACTCAACAACAACAAATGCCCTAACTCGACTAAATGTAACGCATGAACACACCCTTTTTTCAACTTATTATTTGGCCAATCGTATTTTGTCGATTTATCAAAGATGCGGAATTCGCAATCGTATGGAAGCAAGTTTTCGATTTGCACGGGTGCACTGAGTCGGATGCTCATGTGAGGGTATTCTCTGTACATTGTAAAGTACAATTTAGTTATTGAATCTTGTAAGTTTCAATTAGAGGAAACAGAATAGAAATAATCTTTACTTGAGTATCGGGTTATTCTTTTTGTATAGAGCGTTTACTTGAAATCTGAAGGGAACATCTTTTCGAATCGATTTACATGAAATCGACTTTATTGGATCTTTTTTCAGAAAATCTTTCCAGTATATACTAGCGACATTCCAATCGTATCCAAAGTTACCTACAATAAAATTAAAAATTAATTGAATTAAAACATCGTCCTACATTTAGCAGTTTGAAATTACCTTCAGGTCTGAATTTTAATTGATGATGATAAGTTGACTCGATTGGCACAGGACAATCTTCGCCCGGATCTTGAATGAATTATAAATATTATGAAATACGATTAAGAAATTAATGTGTGTTATAAAAAAGCTTACCAATCTGATAAACTTTCGACAATTTTTGACCTTGAGCATCCACTACCATCATTTCGATAGTAAGCAATGTACGATTCTCAATGACAAGCGCCGATCGAAAAGTCACATATTTAATATTATCTTTCAATTTAATATCACAAACTAGTCGATGTGATATATTATTTAACTTTGGGCGAAGTATATATAGTGTCTCGCCTTCTCGATCAACAGGGATGTCTTTAATACTTTCCCAGCGGGCTCCTTCGAACTGGAGTCCGAGCATGTTCTTCGTGACGGTCATAGTCTGGTATTTGTTGTTTATAAACATTTAATTAAGTATTCGCGTAAATGATTTAGAATTTACAGAACAAGAGATTTAGAATAAACAAACCTCACGAGTTTTTCGCCAATCGTCAAATCGCCAATTAGTATAACAGCCATCAGCTAGTTTTTGAATGACTGCCTCGTTGTTATCATTTGGTGAGACTGCCCACACGTGCATATCATAGCCTGTCTTATTTCGCAATATATAGGGAGTACGAGATCCTCTTGCTGTGTTCAATACATGCTAAGTATTTTAAAAAAACCCAATAAATTGATTTCGTATCACAAAGAAAAAGTTATACAATGAACATTATTAAATAATGAGTTTACTTCTTGTTGTCGACCCAGAATAGAAATGCTAGTCAACATCGTTTCTAAAAATATATGAGTAATGTTTACTTCCAATCTTATTTGAGATGTGACGTCAACTATAAGGCTTTCGTTATTTGCCTTTGATGCCTGCATACAATCAAAAGAGTATATATATTAGATAAATATTCGAATGAAGACATGAAATAATAGACAAAAACAAAAGATGGCTTTTTACGTGTAATGTATATTGCCAGGGTTCGATTAGTGGTTCCCAATGCGAATTGGTTAAATTAAAATAATTGATACGTGTGGAAACGGTAGTATCGACTTTTATCTGTTGTAAAATTTCAAAATTATAATTAATAATAGGTTTATGTCGTATATATATATATATAATTGCAATACAATAATAACCTGTGATGACCAGTCTGCCACATTTACTATAATCTCAGTTGCATTCATATCTATCATTGGAATATCATGCTCATCACCAATCATGACAAGTTGAGTGCCTTGTAAAGTTGCTCGAAGCTTTTATGATAAAAAAAAAATAATTTTATAATTGACCGCAAGTTCTATTAAAAATCCAAGACGAAAGAATTATTGATTTTTTATAATTAACCTTTTCGCGCCTCAATATTAAGCTCTGTTTTTCATTTACCCCACCGCCAGAAGCATTCGGATCTTTTTTAATCGCATTGAAATTACTATAATCAAAAGAACGCGATAGCGTTCCACCGGATGAATTTTCCGCCTCAGCACTTTTTTCGTCAACTGAAGATGCAGCTGCCGACCGCGACGACAGTTCAGATAATTTATTAAGAATTGACATAATAAGCATGACATCTCGATAGGATACTCTCATGATCATATTTGTGACTTCGATATTGATTTCTGTGGATTGTTGACCAGGCTTCGAGGTTCGATTATCCATCGACATTGAAATATCAAAATTATCAATCCATCGTAATAAAGTGGCATCTCGCTTATCCATTCGACACAAGAACATGCCCAATTTCGAGACACCTAATGCCATGATTCCTTGTTGAGTGACAACAATTTCGTCAGCCGAGAGAATAATTGCTTCTGTACTGGTAATCTCGGGATTTGCTAAGAGTATTATTTCCGCATGTGAAATATTTACACGATAATTAAGTGATAGGGCTGGTGTTTCCGCTGAACTCGATTCTGATTCTTTTGGTGGTGAAAGAGTTTGTGTTAATGGGGTTAACGACTGACCAGATGATTCTGATTGAAAAGTAGAATGACGTGAAGGTCTCGGAGGTTTTGGTGGCGGAATCGGATACGGTTCAGTGGAAGATTTTTTTAATGCAGTTATTTGCTTGGGCTCCGGAGGCGCGATTTCGGATGACGATGGCGCATCAAATGCACTCATAAAGTAATCTCTTACTGCAAACAAATGATCCAATGTAAAAATTATTTTTGGGCTATCCACCGTAACAATAGCCAAAATAAACTTCTCGGTGCCACTAGATTGTTGTAAATTGACTAAAAATTGTGGACTCTCTTTATTATTCGCGGGCAGAATCTCTCTAAACACATTTTTTATTTTGGGCCTCGTATCATTCAGGGTGACAGATTGAAGACGCAATTCCGCTTCCATTAATCCATCCGTAAGCATTTTGAGCTTGAGACCCGTTTTATTAAGCGAGAATATCGATAAACTCTTTTCAGCGAGCGTCTGAGTTTGAGATACATCACCCTCGAAAATTTCTAAATAGATTTGATTAACGTCAAATGTCAAATCTATGGAAGTCCATACATTCTCGCTGTCTTGAGGTTTAGGAGCGGGTGGCTGTTTTGGCATAAACGTGGGACTGTAAGGCATACTAGATGAAAACAAATTTGAAGATTGTGTTGCCTGTACTGGCTCAGAGCCACCGTCACCACTACCTAAAACTTTTACGACAGAATTCGACAAGTCCATTAAGGATTTGTATTGCTTTTCTGTCAGATTCATCCGCACATCAGACATTTTTCCAATAATCTATGAAAATTCTCAATTATTTATTAAAAGAACGAATCAAATAAACGATTCCCAAAAGATAAAATACAAACCTCCATATCCGGTCTCAACGAACCTTCAACATGTTCACAAGATGATATTTTGAAATTGATATCTACATCTTTTATTATCTGCAACTCTTGAAAGTTCCCTTTGCTTGAATAAAATTGCGAAGTCATACGAATAGACTTCAATTCTGCATTGATTTGCGTTAAGAATTCGTTACCCTCGTCATTTTTCAAGAACTTGTTGGAGGCGGAAAGTTCACCGAGATGCGCCACAATCAAGTCATTAGAGTTAGGGCTAATTGGAAAGACAACAATCGGCGCGGGAATAACAATGTCGAAATGGAATTTCTGCACTTTTTCTTGTAACTGGGCAGCCTGTTCATATGCAGCCATTCGTGCCGAATCGTATAAACCTTTCATTTGTGCGAATTTACTCCCGAATTCAAGTAATAGACGTATCGGTTCCTCAAGAAATGTCAACCTTGCAGATCCGGTACGTAAATACACCATAGAGTCGTATCCAGGATATGTGAGCTCACTCTCATCATATGTTTCGTATTTGAACACGGCGATCTCCTCTCCTTCGATCGTAAGCAACTCTCGGAATGATGTGTTCCCATTCCCGTGTTGTGAAATATCTTCCAATAAAGAAAACCCGCCAATTCTTGCACCTACACGCATCGTGGTTTGTCGCATCAGAACTGCCACATCTGCTTGTGACAACTTTCCTGTTGCAAGTCTTACACCATCATTATTCAGTATAAATACTATACTACTCAATCTTACTTTCACGCGCATCGTATTTTGTTTTTGCGATGCTTTTTTCTGGACCTGAGGAGTATCAGATGCTGCCTCGAGATTTGGAGAAGTTGCAGAAACAGGTGTGCCTGGTGGTGCAGTAAATGTATCCAAGAGAAAATCGTATAATTTTAAAATGCTTTTGCGCGTAATGATAACACTAATAGTTGATAATTCTATATCAACGCTTTGATCTATTCCTTCAAATCTCGTCATGTATTCGGGAGACTGTGGATTGACGCTAACATATTTAATGTGCACAAGATGACTAGAATCGCTGGTTTGACTACTGCCGTATCCCTCTGAAGCAGCCAGATGCTTGAACTCTGATCTCGAGTATGACATTTTATCTTCAATACTTAATGATTTGAGGAATATCTCGGCTGACATGTCAAACGGACGAAGAACAAAGTTTAAATTAAAATGTTCTAACACCATATCAACTAATAACGTTTCTGGTTTAGTTGGATCTCGATTTGCTTTTTTCACTGCTGTAGAGAATTTATCAACTTTGAAATTAAACTCGAAGATCCGTTGATTTACTTTTGCGGCTTGTGGTAGCTGATGAATTTAATCGTACATTAGAGTTAAATTAGACATAAGGGTTATTTTATTTATTATTAAATAACTGAAAAATACCTCTTGTTCTTCCGCGTCATAAAACTCATGTTCCTCAGCATCATCTTCGTCTTCGGTTCCACTATCGATATAATAATCGATATACCCTTTAGAAAGCCCCAATTTTTCACGCATCAGAGAGTCTCGGACTTGATAATGCGGTTTGGGTGTTATGGGTTCAGGTTCTGTTTCTTTAACTTCTTCGCTTTTTGGAGTAATTAAATCAACTATTTTCATCACTATTTTGTATTTTCGATCGGAGAAATTCGCTTTTAATAAAGGTAAATGTCCTGATACTTTGAATTTTGTTAAGTTTGACGCTTGTGGTAAGATAGACATTTCGATAAAGAACTGTAAATTCATGCGATCAATAAGATGAAGATCATGATTGGCATTCGGGTTTCTAATTTGTTCAAGACAACGTTCAACCGATTGTCCAACTAACACCTATTTTATTATTTAAAATTTAATATTACAAAATCAATACAATAGATTAAAAAAAATGATCAGTAAAAAAATACCTGAGTCGAAGACAAATCTACCGAGAATCGATCATACATCAATGACTCTAAATGCTTATAATCCTCCTCACTATAACTTGTGCTTTCCTTTGACTGAATCTCAGCTATGACTTCTTTGCTGACCAGATCACTTTGTACCCGAATATGACCAGAATCCAAGACTACCACCTGAGCATCTTTCCTCGTACAGCTATCAGGTATGATTATGATTGGAGCGTTCATATCAATTTTTACATCGATAGTTTTGTGCTCCTCCAATGCATACTCTAAGCCTGCTCGAGTTTGAGCTTTGATTCCTTCGATTGTATCACCTGCAGCTTCCTATAAATACAAAATTATTTAGAAAATTCAAATAATCAAAAATAAAGAAAATAATAATATACTTACAATTAATGTCGATACCAATTGTTGATCTGGAGGTTTGAAAAATTGTACAACAGAATCAATAGCATTCTGATTATACACGATTTCCAACGGTCGCATTTTCATCGAGAACCCGTTATCAGCGCGCCCATCCAAAGGATTTCTTTCAAACACAAACTGGAAGAAAGGGCATTCGTCACTCTGGTCAGTCCTGACTCGACTAGCTGGATTACTTTCATGTTCTCCATAATCGTTGGAATTTTCGAAAGTATTATAATCTTTTTTTACGCGAACTATTTGTGGAAATAGCGTTCCCTCAGTCGTTCCGTCATCAACAATAAGACTGCCTAGACCACTTTCAGCCAGAAAGGAGTCCGGACGTTGAATGAAATTTGTCGTCACATTGTCGAAAGTTAGACATAATATTGAGCTGTTGCTTCCATGTGGTTCTTTTTTTAGCGCGAAAGAACCGGTTTTTAGTTGTGTTTTGAGAGAAAGTTTTATAGCCTATTATAAAAGAATTCGGTAATGTAAGGTTTTTTGTGTAATCTATCGATGATAAATTTGAATTTACCTCTCGTGGTATCTCCATGGTTTTGGCCACAGCGGCTTTTTCATCAAAGTCGATCGCATTATATAATTCTTGTCGCTGGGCATCAGTCAACACAGAATCGGGATCTGTGGAAGACTAGAAACATTGTTATTTGTCATTAAAAATCAATTAGTATCATTTAAAGACTATATATTCGCATAATCATGATTATTGATGCTTACATCTCCCTCTGTCTGTCCACCATACCACCAACTACTAAGCCATCCACTTTGCTGTTGACGTTGCTGTGCTTTTTGTATTCGGGCTAAAGAAATAACAAATTTAAAAAAAAAATGAGCACTAAAAAACAATCCACACGAAAAATCCGCAATTTCATACCGATTATTGCTTTCTCTTTCCGTAATTTTGATCTGGCGATTGATCGGTAAAAACGAATATCTTCAAAACTCAGCTTTTTTTCCAAGGCTGCAAGTTTTGCATGATCCTATAAATTGATTACAACATGCATTCCACGAATTGAAAAAATCATATTGACGTTTCGAAGAATCATCAAAAGGTAGCTTATGTACTAACATCTATTGGCAATCGTGCTAACATCTTATTCTTATAATATTCTATATATGCTTTTCGATCATCTCGGCGTTCTGCAAAATACGCCCACGTCAACTTTCGATTTCGTTCATGAATTTCCGAACATATGGCGTTTATTGCGAATTGGAACCATGCACGTGGGTCTTCTTTTGGAGTTATTTCTTTTGGTGGTCGGAATTTTCGGTACTTTATCAAAAAAAAAATTTAGGAAAATTAATATTGAAACAGATAGACTGAATTTTGATTTTATTCTGAATACCTGTTGTTGTCTTAGATAGAAATGGAATAATCCGATCATTAGTAAAGCATCACGGTATTGCTCGTCGTCGAGGACAAATCCCAGTTCATCAAATAAAAGTGTTGCAGAGTTTTTCGGTGTATTCAAGTCAACTTGTTTGTTCATCGTAACCTAATGAATTCGGTAAAATTAAAAGATGTAATAAAAACTATGTAAAAAAAAATAATAATAATCATAAAAGAACTTACGCGACCGGTGCCTGAAACAGGTTTTAAAATATATTGATGTTCAGTCGGGTCATTTTTTTCTGATGCAATCTATATAATAGAAAAATGATAATTATAATCTAATACAATACGCGTAATGAATCAGGATATATTAAAAAAAAAAGTAAGAACCAATTGATTAAACACGCGAATTGCGTCAACAAGTTTATGACCCGCAAGAGACCTTGAATCTGTATTCCAATAGATAGCCAACGAACCTAACGTGATCAACTAAAACATTGTAAATTAATTATTATATAAACGATACATATGCATACGCACGTTATTATTAGTCAAATAATTCAATCGATACCTTGTGTATTGCTATGGTTTCTTCTTCGATGAAAGTTGGTTTCCAATTCGCGTCTGTAGAGACTGCGGAAAATTCTGATAATGTTAATCCGACGGCAAAATGATGCTGTAATACAATGTATTTAGAAGTTGGGTAAGTAGATTTGTTATGTTCGAGAAATTCGAACTTTTAGATAAATACACACATCAGGATCACTGAGCTTATCTTCGTATCGGATATGAATATTGTTTATTGAAATTTGAAGATTATCGATTATTTTCGTGACAAGTTGAGTTACAAAAGACTGATTCTTTTGATTGTCCTCTATCAATTTATCGAGAAAAGATTAGAAGTTTCCGTAAGAGTCTATTATTCTGCTATATGATACTTGAAATATAACAAAGCTTTGAACCTTCAGAAATATCTGCATTAGTTGTCTGTAATAATTCGGAATTTGCAAGTTTTTCTTCCTTGAGTTGTTGAGCGCGTCGCTCTTCCTCTTCAGGATCATACTAAAATTTCGAAAACGCGTGATTTTAGTAAATCAAGTTTTCGTATTATGTTTAAGAAAATAAGAAAATAGTTAACCTCTGTGTCAGCCCTCGGGACTGCAAGAAGATAAACATTGTTTATAAAGACTTTGACCGGTTTATTCCTAAGATTTGACCATGGAATATTTAATGTCAGCTCTCCCAAATACCCTGGATTAAGGAACAACAAAATTTGATTAATTCATTCGAAAAATTTTTTATGAAATGCATAATTTACGAATTTCACACCTTCTAATACTTCGATAGGCAAATCAAATTTATCAAGGGCTTCCTTTTTTAACTGTAGGTTTCTTAAAACGACATCACCTTTAACACAAAAAGGGTTAGGAACAAGAAGTGGCAAGCAAATGCAAAGAATTCTTGCAAACTCGGCTAATGCTCAAGTGTTTATAGAAAGACATGCCTGTCCAAATTGCAATGTTAAGTTGATTGTATTCAAGGTTAGATACATATGCCCCAAGGACACGGTTAAGAACATTCGCAACCAGAGATTCGAGCATTCTGACAAATGTTAAAAGTCGAGAGATCGAAATTGCTGAATCATATGAATCATTGCAATGGAATATGAACGTTTTGATTCAATAGATTACATCATATTGTAATAATGCATCTACCATTTCTGGCTAATTCGTGACGTGAGAACGAGATCTCGTTAACGTTATCTCGTTAACGTTAATCTTTTGCCCCCGACATCTAATTCGGGAACTAATGTATGTATTCTTACCAAATTGGAATTGGTTGAATGTATCGGCATTTCACTATTTCACCTTCCCAAGCTCCTAGTAACCCTCTACGTTGAGACTCTTTAGAACACTACTTTCATGTGTCGCAACAAATTTTCATAAAAATTACAGGAAAAATAATCCAATGGCAGAGAACTCGCATAACAGCACGCGTGAAAATCACGCGGAAAATAAAAATGAAGAGAATATTCATATTATTAATCATTCAAATAGCAATAGCAGTTCTAAATTCTCGATGGACTCTTTTGCAGCACCGAATTTTCGATTTGCCTCACAAAATGATCTAGGAAAATTATTTGCCACGCAAGGGAGCAGCGGAGGAGGGGGTAGCAACATGAATAGCCCGGGTGGTAACATCAATAATAATGCTATTACCAGTAATAGTAGCAGTAATACTACAATATCTGAAAACGCGACTTCATATTTTGATCAAACTGACCAGTATCACACACACACCCCACTATTTCGAAAAATTGCGCGTCCAATGCCTCCATCACTGAACACCAACTTCACACAATTATTAATGGCGCATAATAATAATACGAATGGGCTTAATTCCTCGCCGTTTTCTTTGGACAGCAGTAACGTTGCTGCTAGCCCTGAGGATGTCATTAGTCATCGTCGACGCGATAGTAATGTTTCGGCAATGTCGATACAAATGTATGATGCTGCCGAACCGACACATCAGCGACGTGATAGCAATGTGTCTAATATATCGATGCAACTTGATACGCCGACGCCGTCGAGCGGATGTGAATCTGGGAATGAAGATGATAATAATAACAATAATAACAATAGTAATAATAATAGTAGTGGTGGTGGTAGTAGCAAAACACCGTATATTTTCCCGTTTACATTTAGAGGATCATCGTCATTGTCACGTCCAAGTACACCAACTACACCGCCTCCTAATCAAACTCCCTCATCACAAGTTACTGCTCAAACTATGAACAATCCTAACATCAACAATAACAATAGCAATAACAGTAATACTGGCACTTATAATGGGTTGTATTCAACGCCATCTCCAAAACCCAATGTATCTTTAGCATCTAATCCTCAATTTATGAGGAGACTAAGTATGGACGTGAATATGGACAATAATTATTTAGCTTTCTCCTCCTCCTCCCCTTCACCTTCAATAATCGATCAAAGAAATAACGAGAAACCATCTCCAATGCAGCGTGCTGTTCGAGCAAGAAGGGCGTCTTTATTGGTATTAAAAAAAATATGTTTTAATAGGTCGCCGATTTCCCTTTCAAATTACTATTTATTCAAACTGCACGCATTTATTTGTTGAATAGCCAAAAACAAAATCATTTCAACGTATAGTTCATGAGTTGCAGGATGAATCCAGACCATTAGAAACAGAAATAAAGCAAGAGTATAAAACTACCAAAGTGCTGATGAACGAGAGTGAAAAATATATGGATTCTGATTCGAGTTCATCGGAGGTATATTAATTATTAGTATCTTTTTATAGTAAGAAATTTTGAATAATGGTATCGAATTTTGATCCACGAATAGAATATATTATCTCAAGAATTTCTTGCTACGTGGAGCAAGTTCCGTGATGTTCAGCCATCTCCTCCGCCATATACCGCCTCAAAATTAAATCCTGAAGTCGAGATGTCTGTTAGTATCATCATCATCATCATCATCATCATCATCATATTGTTAAGTGATTTTAAGTACAAGTCATAGAATTAAATTATCTTTTAAAGTTTCGCCAAGATACTCCGTCACCAACTTCATCAATCGCGGGTCCATGGCCAGTTAGTAGTCGGATAAAACGAAAAGGTAATACTATTCTTATATTTCTTATATTGGAAACGAGACAATTCTTTTTATACTAAAGGAATCTCAATCGGTTCTTTATTTCCTTAGCCTCTGATGATCGATTTGAACCATATTTCAATCCAAAACGACGTGCAGTCTCACCGAGTCTAGTCGGTAGTCCTCCAATAGTGGGTGTTCCATCGCCACCTATGGGATCGACATCACCGATTGGAGTTATGTCAACTTCGACTAACTCAACACCTTCCACACCACTACAACAAGTTCTCACAAACAATACGGAGATAATCGATCATAATAACAATAATCATCATCATCAAAATCATAGTAGTACTATCAATACCAACAATATCGTCAATATTCAGGAAGCGAACGGTAAATTTGGTAAGATGAGTTTGTCTGGTTAAAAATAATTAATTTGAAGAGTTGATTTGATCTTGCGACAAAGAAAATTGTGACAAAAAAATTTCATTTATCATTGATATATTATTATTGGCCTATATACACACACAATGGAGACTGAATAATATTTTCTATGATTGATTGATTTTTTTGTCACCATTACCTTCAGTTATCATGCGATAAAGGATTTTGGATTAAACGGCACAAAAGTTTTTTTTTTAAGATTTCAATTTTATTGGTTAATGTGTCTATGTCCATGATATTGTTTTAAAAGATTCGAATGTCAACAGAAAAGTGCAATTCAATTAAGAGATTGTTGGAAGATTACTTGTAAAATAAAATTATCGACACAATAAACAAAGGTCTGGTTTACCGAAAATTAAATTTGATGAACCAATACCAGAAAGGATTCTGCATAAGTGCAAATTCTCGAATTGAACAAGAATCGGATCAAACTTGCCATATTTAAAATTTCAGTCTCCAATTCGAACAATAACCACACATATCTACCATGTCAACAACCTTACAGCTAAGACAGCTCTTGGAGCAATCGCGAAACCTTGCTAACAGTGTTTCTGCGAAAAAGGATTTACCACCCATAGAACGAAATCTAGAAGAAATAGAAACCCAGTCGCGTAAATTTGCAAGTAAAGTAACTAGACCAGGAGAGCAACCAGAGAAAAAAGCGTGGGTTTGATTTGACATTTATTTTTTTTTGGATTGTAAATAGTTTTTGCGTGTGGTCATTTTGTTTATACATCAAAAAGTGAAATTTTCCTTTTCATTGAAGAGCATTTCTTCTTTGTCTATTTTTTTTGTAATGATATTGTTGTTTTGATAATAATTATTTACTTTTTCAGACCCTTTTTTCTGGCAAAATGGGGAATCGATGGGGAGAAACTAGAAAATGCTGTACGCAGCATCAATGTCTTGGGTGCTTTTGAACCGCGTGAACTTGTTTCAGAAACAGATATATCGGTACTATATCATTATATTTTGATTTTGATAAAGATCGTGCAAAAAGACGCGTATTTTATTTTTCTAACTATGTCTATATACAGAGTTATGCTGAATACAAATATAGGAGCACGGTATCGAGTATAATAGAAGATGGTCATAACCAGGTTTGAATAAAACTGAAATAATTTCTGATTTATATTAAATTTGATTAAGATTAAAAATCTTAGAAAAATAATGAATGAAATGAATAGACTATCAAAGACTACTACAATGATTTTGAAAAATCGCTTAACCTTGACTGGGAAAAAACAAAAAACAAAATATTCGAGGAACTTGGCCAATACAAACTACCCGTAAACACTCCAAGCACAACGGGTGATCAAAGCAGAAGATATAGTGGTACTAGTGCTACTCGAACACCATCAAGAGCCGCGCCTTCTACTCCTAGTCGAATGTTGACAGTATCGGAAACTCCATTCAGAACCGGAGCTGGAGTTAGTTACCCCAATACACCAGCAGGAATGGTTAGCGATAGATTCATCTACGTATATAATACAATAATATTTTCCCGAGATATTTTATTGAATCGATCTTCAACAAATTATGCATCTTAGAGATCTCTTGGTACTCCATGGACAGCCACTAGACATCCAACGACTCCGAGATCTGAAGCAGCTACCCTTTTTAGTGCAAAAATGACTCATTATGCAGAGGTTGTATTAAGATTAAATGAAAGTCGACTACACAATGAGGATTTCGGTGTTATAAATTCTTTTCTAAATGCTGCCAAGAAAATTAATTCAGATCGATCGGTAAACACAAACATTTTCGTGTACTTTATAAAAATATTTAGCCTAACTTTACTCGCTAATTCGTTTATTGACAATTTAGAACAAATTAATAATTGAATGTTGGCGAGCATTTGCTCAAATCGTCGGCGAGGAAAATGTGCTGGATGGCCATTTCCAACGAAATCCATTAAAAGAATTACAATACTTTAATTTATATCAAAATCAACAAGGAACAAGTTTTTATGAATTGCAACGAAGATTGTTAAACGGCGCCCGACAATATTTAGAGGATCAGTACAATAAATGGGTTGACGATTACATTGCCAGTCATCGAAAAGAAGCTCAGATGGGAGGAATACCGTTGCCTAGGAACAAAGCAGAGGCTTTCATGCGCGCCTTTCATCGACCAAATGGAGGGAAACCAATGGACAACTTGGAAGTATGTAGTACTCTCTGTCGGTATGATTTCTTCACAATCGATAATTCTGGATATTATTATTATTATTAGACTAGGGTTCATTCAATTAATGTTTCTACTATGTTGGTTTTTCTCAATATTTAATAATGTCTTTTTATCCAAAATATATATATACACATACATATTTATTGTAGATTATAGCCGAAAAAATTCCTTTATGGGGTGTAATTTTCACTTTAACACGAGGCGGTAATCTAACTGAAGCTTTGGCGGTAGCACGTGATTATGAACGCCATTTACATAGAAATGACAAGACATTTATAACATATTTTGCCGAATACTTGCAAAAAAATAGAAGGTAAGATTTTATTATTCGTAATCTCTTGAAGTTCATAAAATTTACACACATAACTTTTCTATATCAGACTTCCACGAGAACAAAGAGAACAACTTGTAGCGGAAATAAAGCAACGCGTCAAGCTTTCTGCTAAACATCCTCAAGATTATTACAAGCTGACTATGTATCATATTTTGGCTCAATTACCTCTGACCACTATACCCAATACTGCAATTCCTTCGACAGAAGATTATCTCTGGTTTAACGTAAATTTGGTTATTTTTACCTTTACTTTCTTTTTGTGGTCACCGGTATATATACCTTTCATTCCATTTCTTTTTCTAGTTGATGATAGTTCAGCATGAAAAGGAGGTCGGTGGAATAGGAAATGAATCGCTAACTATCGGCAATTTTCAAAAACATATTATACAATTCGGTCCGAACACATACACCTCTGATGGTAAAGACCCAGTACAATATTTCAGGGCGTTATTAATATCCGCGCAGTTTGAAAGAGTAATAATCTTTTTTTTCATACTCAATTTTTCTTCCTTATCTCTTGATTTTTTACCTATTGATCAATCACTAATTCATCAGGCTGTCGACTATCTGAATAAAACCGATTTTTCGGTAGAAGCTGTGCATTTTGGCATTGCGCTTGCTTACTATGGTCTTCTGCGAGTGCCAGAAAATCAAGACGCTATGGCGACGCGTAAGCTTTCCTTTCTCACTCAAATAATTAAGTATTTTTAAATCATATTACCACGAACTCAATTTAATAAAATTATTCATAATGGCTTAAAGTTCTCGAGAATGGTGATGGAATTAACGCCTACCTAAACTTCAATGGCCTTATCCATCATTATGTGGAGCGATTCTATTCGTTGCGACAAAAACTTGCGGTCCACTATTACTCTTTCTTATATTTATACGGACATGAACAAACGGAGGCAGCACGCAACCAAGTAGAATTAAGTAATGCGTATATACGCAAACTTGTATATGACACAAGAAACTTTGAAGAATTGTTGGGCAATCCTCGAAAGAATTTGGCAAGTGTTTTTATTTTTTATTATTTCTAATAAAATCGTTTAGATTAGACACAGCAAAGAATTAACATTTTATTTTGAATAAAGATAGGTGAAATACCCGAGAATTTACCATTACTGCATATTCATAACGATGCGGAGTTCAAAGCAAAAATAATAGCACCATTAGGCAGACAATTTGAACTTGATCATAAATATAAACAAGCGTTAGAGCTATTTGAACTGGCTGAGGTGTGTATTGTGCATGTGTGTCAATTTCTTTTTCAATATTGAATCCAAAGTTTAATGCATGTCGCAATTCAAAATTAGGAATACAGCTTCGCCATTTCAGTATTGAACAAGATGCTCGGTGAATATATCTGGATTTATACTCATCAACAAGCTTCAGTCGAGAGTGACGAAGAACTAGATCCACAATATGTACAGCAAAAGTTCACCCAGTATATACAAGAGCGGCTCTTGAATCGTTGCTCAACGATGCTTATTAGAGACTGCGAATTACTGTTGGATTTGACAGAGTTCGTAAAGTTTTATAATCAAAAAGATTATGTGAGAGCGCTTGAGGTGAATTTTTGCTATTTTATCATTACGAAAAAGATTACATTTAATTGTGATAGTAAATTAACTTTTCAATTTCGACACTTTATCATGTAGTTAATTGAAAGAATGAACATCGTACCACTCGAAGCTGATATGGCTGAAATGGCAAAACGAAATCAAGAATTATCTGGAAAAAGCGAGGAAATACGGCGAAATTATCCTGCGATAATGTTGCTCACTATGGAATGCTTGTATGAGTGTCACCAACAACTGAAAACACGACCTTCGCCTGGTCCGTTTGATACTGATTCTTTTAGCGTAAGTGTATTTAAGTGATTGTTTGTTTGATGACTTGACGATATAACTCATCAATATGATATTCTAGAAAATGCATGAACTTCAAAGAAAAGCCCGAAATATCATGCAATTTGTTGGGTTTGTAAAGAATAGGTATGTAATATCATTCGATATTTGTTCCTTGTGGTGTTGGTATCATATGAGATAATTGTAATAATCCCGTCCCGATTTTACTCCATTTGCTTAGTTTACCATCTGACATCTATAACAGACTGGCACATTTCGAAGTTCTTATGCGATGAAATATTATTCATTCTATAAAAATACTTATACGAACCTCTGTGGTGTTAATTTAGATTAAAATATAAAAATATTATTTAAAAGAATAGATTTTTCATCTTGATAATTTGAATAATTATTGTTTTTATTATAATCGAGTCTTCAAGTCACATGAATTCTCTATACAGTTTCCCGATCGTGTCATTTCCATAAATATTTTGCTTATATAATTTCAAAATAATATAACAGTTGTATTGTAATTATATACACAAAATTTTACTTTAGTAATTAAATTAAATTAAATTAAATTTTGACAAGTATATATTTGAAATATATTGTTATTCCAGTTCTTTTAACAATATTTGTATAGTGAAAGATCTTTAAAATGGATTTATTCTTACAGTTATAAAAGTAATAAAAGAATTATACTGTTACCATATTATATGAGTCCTTGGAAGAGTTGGTGAGTGCTTAATAACATTATAATAAGTTACTTGGCCAGGGTAATTATAGTAAAGTTTATTAAGAATGATGGGTG